>DVPD01000265.1:0-12519 GCA_018237605.1 Apyrrothrix (Melanopyge) sp. n. Burns01
TTAGAAATTCTAGTACAGGCTCGGAGTCTGGACTTGTGCCCGGTGTATGGCAATAGACTCACCACCTATTCTATATTGGGTCTACACTCCTCTGCCTACCTCTTTGGGGATTACAGGCGTGATATTTTTGTCTGTTAATTCTACTGTTAATTCTAAATTAATGTCAATTCTGTGTGGCCATAGATGAAAAAACGAAAGACTCCAGTTGATTTGATTGCATTCAAGACATTGTAAAATCCAAAGGTTAGGATATTTAAACCTATCATTTACCTTTATCACCTACTTTAATTTTTTTAAATTGTCACTGAACATGAAGGTCCATTATACACACTTTATTTTCTTAACTTTCTATTTTTCCATTCAGACACAGAAGGCTTCGAATTTTACATGATAGTTATAGTCGTATTTGATTTGGCGAAGTGATTTGTAATGAGGTCGCTTTGCAAAAACGCGAAGATGTTACTAATTGGAGAGGTGCTTCAATAAGAAGTGCCACAGAGCTAAAGTATGCCTACGTAAATGAAATTTAGCCGGTCGTATTTCGAGAAAAAAATCATCTTTGTTGATTTATGTAGCTATGTGAGTGTTTGATATTATTAAATATTTCGCTAATTTTGTCTACATCTAAAGCTTTTCACTGAGAAACTAAAAGTGAAGCCGAAGGAAGTCTATATTTCTTTTTGTAAATTGCAACTTTTTAGAATTCTATTTCAGAAGCAAGTGTATTTCCCAAGGTACATAATTTTTTATATTTTAGCGATTGGGATATACAAAGAATATCAAATTGCAAATTACAGATCTTGTGTACTTTCTAATAGTACTAATTAAGCTAGCGAGGACCGTCTGTTTATATGAGTTGGGTTTTTTGGTTTGGAGCGAAAACACAAAGCATTTACACGGCGAAAATCTGCTAAGGCCTGTGAGATGGGCGTATTGTTCTAGTGTCAGTGCAGTTTCATAGTAGTGATTGCAAGCAATATTTAAACAAGTCCATTATGAAAATGTTTGACCTTGAAATTATGATTTATGAGCGTTATTTCAGACATGTGATTTGATTTATTATTTAAACATAGGCGAAATGATATTAGTCGAATTTTTCATTACTGATACTACTTTGATAACAAGAAAACGATAAAATTTTGCTCTTTCCGATTTACTGGTACTGATACTAGACATTGTTTTACCGTATACACTAGTGACTTCAATGCATGTATTAGTTGTAGATAAGCGGTAGTCTATACAACTTACAATTGGTCCGGCTGCCCTAGACGGGTCCTTCCACGATCACAATATGAACTATTTATTATATGTTGCTTCAATATCGGCAATGGAAGTACTCTTGCAAATCACTACATAGAAAAGATTATGACAATCGATGTTTTTTATGTGTGGGGTGGGTTCGTAGTGAAGGTGGGTGTATAGACCTTGCGGCGTGCTGCGGTACGTGAGTGTGGCGCCAATGTGATGCGGCCCGATCCACTTACGTTCCTCGAGGTCCGCCGACACCTGCGCCCGCACCGCGCGCTGGTTACTCTGTTGGTTACACGGACGGTGCTTAACGATTCCCCCCACTTGTCACTTTCCTTACACAGCTAATACAATATTCGTTCAGAAATTCATTATTAACAATAATTAACAAGTACCTCATTTATTTCTCTCTTTCCAGAACGGGATTTATAACTGTCGAATAAAGTTAAGGTAGGGCGCTGTCGTTGAAATCTTTCTTAGTGAGAGATTGGTGCCTGAATTAGGTAAATTAATAATAATAAAACTTGATCAACTATTTCTTTACTGGTAACATTTCTCGGCAACTTTTTTTTCGTATAAGGTAAAGCAATAAATTTTTATTTATTATTCAATAAAACAACAAATCTGATAGTCTATTTACATTAATCGCCCACTAGAGAGTAGGTTAAGTTAATGTAATTGTTCTATAATCATTTCGTAGTCATATTAAGTAGGTATTGTTTGATTAGTTGCTTACACTTACAAGATAAATTGCAAAAGAAAGTTAACGTTATCCTTACATATAAAGATAGTTTTAAAAGTTACATACTCTTATTCCATAGATACCCACTAGTATAAAAATAAATTACAAAAAACAAAATTAAATGTGTGGTGTAAAAGGAGAAAAGGCGCGTGAGTTACCTGATGGGGTATTTGCGGGAGCTGTCTTTTTTTGGGACTGGTGGTGGGGGTGGCAGTGGCGGAGCGCGACTGGAATCGCGGCGCGTACGCGTGCGTCGGCAGCCGCGAGCCCTCGCCGTTGCCGCGCTCCTCGCACACTGACCACACACACTTCCGGTAAACTTACACACAACTCGGCTACTCGTCGCTTCTGTCCCTACAGACGACTCAATGATCTACTTGCATGTACACCGACAATCACAGAATCAGAATATTAACAGCATAAATTATAATAGTAAGTAAATCGAATAGCATGAGTCGTGAAGAGTAAAATTATATGTAACCATTGTAATGTCTTAAATTATTAACACTTACGGGGTCGCCTTCGAGATAGAATTAGATAACAGATTTGAAAGGTCATGCAATCATAAGAAATTGTGACATCAACGATAAAACGTGCGACGCGACCACGACTGAACACTAGGGAAATACGACATGGGCGCGCCGCACGGTTGTAAGTAAAGTGAAGAGCGTGCTCGTTTCGGGTAGAATAGGACGAGGTTAGCGGAAGATGCGTGAAAATAAAAATCAAGGAGGAAGTCGTAACAGTAAGTGGCAGTAAAGTGGTGATGGGCGGCGCGGCGAGAAACGTGCGTGTCTCGGCGACAGTGTTCCGTGCGGGGTCGGGGCCCGCTGATCGACCTCCACGGACATACGGACAAGTTAATGATATATGAACTTGTACACATATCTTTGTAACACCATGTATCCGGGACTCTCGTTAACGATGGTTTTTAAGCGTTCTGATTGTACAATTCATAGATACTATTACTATCAGAAACAATGAGAGCATAAATGCTTTAAAATATTAGGTTAAGAATAATATAATCCCCTGGGTGACAGAATTGTTGAGTCTCAATAATATCAGCGGCCGAGCAGGTACATAAATTTGTAAAAAAGTACAATGTAAAAACCATCAATAACAAGAGTTCCCATAAAATCGGCACCAATGAAAAAACATGTAGAATCAGTTAGTATACAGCAGGAAATTCCCGTTTCGTTGCTGCAATATTACTTATAAACTGCATTGCGATGGTTAGCGATAACTTATATCGAAATAACGACTAATCTAGATAAATCTGTCTGGAGCAGCACGCAACGTAGTTTATAGTTAATTGGCACAGGATTGCAGGTTCCAAACGAGATACAATCGATTTGCGATAATCAACGTTGCATAAACGCCAAGGTGAACCGCAGAGTGGTTTATATATGAGATACAAAATCGTAGTTGTAGGTGGTCGGGTTGTTCGTCGTGTGGACCTGTGTAGCGCCAGCCGTCGCGGTCGGCGGGCGGCGAGAGCGACCGCCGCGGAGACTTACTGCGAGCGCCCGCCGCGGACTGCGAGCGCGCCGCGCTGTACCCGCCCTGCGCGGAACACCCCTCACTTGTATATTCAACGAAGCTTGACAAAGCGAGACCTTAGAAAGCCCTTTTATTAAAAAAATGGCGTTTAGTAATCGACGCTAGCAACGAAATTATGTCCGAACGTCAATCGCGAGGACTTTTTCTTGTTATGGCACGCTTTTAGCTTTCGAAAAGTTTACTTATGGAAATATAGCAATTGATGTACGTGTTTCATTTGGTAGAAATGGCTATAAAATAATGTATTAGCCTTTAGGTGCTAAAAATACTGAAATAATATCTTACCCTTTCTCTGGCCAAGCCGGTGGTACGGACTCGACCGGCTGGGGACATGTCTCGTCTACTGCAGCGGGTCCCATCAATCTATTGGAGCAGACACCAAGTACTTGGTACTAAATTATTATTAGCGTGTTATGACTGCCTACCCCGTGTGGGATCTAGCGTGAAGATGTATGTATGTAAATGTATGTATGTAAATGTATGTATGTAAATGTATGACTGTATGTAAAAGAAAACCATAAACAAATAAATGTATATGAATTGACGCTAATGTAATATTTTTTATACTTTTGCTGTATAAGCCCTACTGCTTTGAACTTGTAAGAGCATTTTTGCGCTAGTGGAAACAATAGCTCCACTATACAAAAAATGCGGGCCGTTGTTATAATTCCTCTTTAAAATATGCATTTTTTTCGTAAGTACAGCTCGCTTAAATCAACGAAAGGCATAATTTCCATCCCGTTGTATTATTACCGGAACGTTAATAACATTTACGTATTTGTATAGAAACACTCCAAAGAGCAACTTGAGAAACACTGAAACTGATTTAAATGTATGTAAGTATACAAATTAAAGAAAAAAAAATATGTCATGTATTTTCTATGAACAATAGCGCTGTCAGGTTCTGAAAGTGAAATTACTTGTCGAAGTAAAGCTACAGTTAAAGGCAACATATACCGTCTAAGTAAAGTTCATGTGAACGTACCTCGTGTGGAGGCGGCGGGCTGGAGCTGGAAGCGAGACTAGAGAGAGAGTGGTGTCGGCGGAGGTCGCTCTCGCTCGGTGTGTCTGAGTCGGAGAGTCTAGACGTGGATGTCGACGGCGGGGACAAATGTTCGCCATCGCCCTCTTCGTCTCGGTATCTCTGCTTCGCGACAAGATTATTTCATTATACTTGAACAATATTTACGGTTGTACATCATTCAGTAAAATTTCGAGATATAGATTGGAATTTATATATGTTTTGGACCCCTTTTTATAGTTCACCAATTCAAGCATCGTCACTGCATTATTATACCTCCAATTAGAATACCTTCCATGAATTGTTCCGTTTAAGTAAGAAACGTGTAGTAAGTTGTCCTACAAAGGCATAAAGCATTTACAGCAACATATTTGTGACCGATCCATTAGTATAATTGAGTTTGAAACCAGTGATCACGTCAAATCAGGTAAAATAAAGACCCGTTTGCTACTTTATTTAATAAAATAACGAGTGAAATCATAAAGATTAGAATAGGTCCCAATATACTACCCAGAACGTCCCAAAGTTATAATTTTTCTTGGAATATCAAACGATACATACATCTTTATTTTAATACTTACATTAAAGCTAGCTGAATCTTCATGTGGCTGTAACAGGTACCAATTCGGTTCGTGATTCATAATAACAGTGTCCAGGTCCATAAGCACTTCACCAAGAAAATCATTCGGACCATATCGATTTAAATCCCACGCTGTAACCTAAAAGAGAAATTGACTTAAACTTAATTATTTTTTGTTACCTAATATCATGAAATCCAAAAAGCGTCAAAGCCAAAAAACTAAATGTTTTATTATTATAAGAACAGTAATGGAATAATAGTAGCTTAATGGTGTAAAACTTGAAAATGTAGCCTAATGGTTCTTGAATACATTGAATAGTAAAGCTTATACATCAAATTATATTACTTATAGAAATATAATTTACAGAAACCAGTATATAAGTAAGTAACTAACCTCCAGCGTTCTTTTTTTAATATCTGTTATCCGGATGCCGCAGTATACGAAGGTTTGATTCCACCTTGGCTCCAAAGTGTTCGCTAATGTCTTTGTTCTTCGTTTACTTTTTTCACTCTTGTCTGGTAAGAGAAAAATCTTCGCGTACGGACATCGAGGGGAACCATCGATTCGTGGGCTCAGCCCACAAGCAGAGACCACTGTCACTAGCAGTTGCAGTGCAGGAATGTCGAAGTATACTTTTAACTGTATTAAAACATTTTACAGAATAACTTTTGTTTTACAATTAACAGAATAAGACTAACACATTTCGAAGCTTTCATTATAATTTAAAAATACAAAATAGATTTTATAATAACGTCACTGGTTACATTTATTATGAAAAAAAATATATCTATATAGTTTTACACTTCAAATGAGCACCTTTTGTTTAGTAATATATTTTGTTTGGAGCCCTGTAAGTGCCATTTAAAAGATTTGAAATAATTTCCACACTTGCAGGCTCGCCCGGCACTATGCGCGAGGTGTGTTGTGCGCGACGCGCCGAGTGTGAAAAGGGGCTGAGTCGCCCCGTCGTTAAAAAACTCTTAACGCATTAAAAATCATTGCCTTCATAAGAACAAATTTATTTTGCTTATCTTGTTCGTATCGTTTATTTATTTGGGAAACAATATTTGTACATGTGTAATATAACGTGGAATAAATCAAACCATTTTCCGCTGACGATTAGTGCTAAGTAACATACACTTTTTATGTAAATTGTAACTTGCAGCTCACGCGCTTACAAATTCATGAAAAATCGATGATGTTCAATCACAAATACTAATGTTCAATATTTTTTTAATTGTTTATTAGGAAAAATAATTGACTGTACAGATAAATAGCTCATCGCGCTGTCAGGTTAGGCCCACAGTAAGAATCTGTGACGTGGACGCCAAGAATAATTCTACAAAGACAAATACCACAACGCCTACTTAGTACAAACTACATTTGGATTCATCGTTCAGATAATTGGCGAGCAGAGAACTGTATTCGGAACTACATTTGACGTAACGACTATGCATTTAGTCACGAATTACCATGACGCATTAACGGCTATGACTCAGATAATACATGAAACAGTCCGAAATGTTCGAGTGTTTGTAATGTGTGGGGACTGTGCGGTTAGAAGAGAAAATTTTGGATGGTTTTATCGGACCTGTATTCGGCCTGCGACACCGGCGTTGTAATGGCCGTGTCGCCCAGACCGCCGGCGCGCGTGTACGTCGGGCGAGCCGGGCGACGTCACCAGCACGCTGGGCTTCTCGCACCCGCCCATTATCTCCGTGTACACCTCTGCACATAGAGTGCCCTCGTCACACAATGAAACTAAGTATTCCTAGGCACAAACAATTGCAAACGTTATACTCTAAGAAGGTACGTGTGCTGCTAGTTATGTCCACTTAGTAATCCATTTACCTGATGTGATGAACCCTAAAACGATTACAATTGAATTTATGTAAGCTTCTTTTTCGATATTGATTACAGAGAAATTGTTCAATGTTCAGTTTAAGTAATGACATGAATTATGTTTGGAGTAATCAACTACAGATATAATATAAATAAAGTATTACATATGATTGATAATAGCAATACAGAAAAGTTCTACATATGGTCACTACTTAACACTTAGCTGGAGAAAGATCGGAACCTTAGGTAACTAGAAGAACAATAGACGAGGAATCAATTATGTCACAAGGAGAAGTGTTATTTCAGTTAATAGATTACGTTAATCACCATTAACGCAATTTATGTTAACATTGAGAAACCACAAAAAAGATATATTTTTCTATTTTGTAGCAAGCCGTTCACATAGTTACACAACATATTTAAATGTGATTAAAGTTCAAACCGAAACAAAAATTGTATACCGTGATTGCATGCACTTTCAAAAATGTTGTTAATACACCTTTTGTAAAATAAATATAAAAATAATCAAATAATAGAAAAAGGTATGTTCGGGCATACCTTTGTGTGTCCGCCGCGGCTGTGCTGGAGGGCGGGCGGCGGCGAGCGGCCGCGACACCACGAGCTCCACGTGCGAGTCGTGTTTACTGTTGGCTATCACCGTCGCCACCTCCTCGTTCGTGCGACCCTGAAGAGGCACTCCATTCCATTGTAACACCTCGTCACCTTACGAAGAATGATTTATATCGATTACAATTCCACGATTTAGGCGCTGAGCTAGAAAAGGTGGCGTTGAAAAACTAACAAGGCATTTAATATCTGTGCGACGTTTTCACGTTATTCGTTTGCGATGTATGAGAATTCGAATTATAGGTTGATTAAAATTCCCTAACATACCAAAATATACTGGCAAAACTAAAACACTACGCGCAAAAATAATTAAGAATTTCATAAACTACATAGTGTCATTCGAAATGCTTACCTATCCTAACTTGACCTTCCAGATCCGCTATAGAGCCCTTCTTGACTTTCTCTACGATGGCGCCGCGGCTGCCGTCCGGTAGCAACGTCCCTCCTACCACCTTCAAGCCGAGGATCGCGGCGGAAGAGTGTGTGTCGCCCTCTACAACGCTCTTTCGTAGCACCATGTGACCGATCATGCGACTACCGTCCGCAGACGCTTGCCAGCTCAGCGGGAACTGTTAGGTTACCAATATCCTCATTAAAATCCTCAATTGTTATATGCATCAGTGTATCATATAGTGCATGACGCAAATACATCAAAGTGCACATTCAATAGAATATACCGGATGCATGCACGCCAATGCAACATGCTGCAGCCAAACATAAATACTGCATAATATAGTAGAGTGAAATAATTACTTTACAAGTTTATATGGAAATATACAAATAAAATGGAAATTTTTACAGTCATGTTATACATTACCCTGCCATGTTCATTTTTATATACGAGTATATAGCACTCAGAAGTATTATTAGTATTTTGTCTAAATTGATTATTCGATTATTGATAGAGTTCTATTTATTTGCGTAGGGTAGTGCTGTCTTACGACTACTTAGTACGTAAATTTGGAAGTTATGTTTACTACACAACCGAAAAGTTTCAACAGGATTGCTAGTACCAATAAAAGAAAACAGAATAAGTAGTCATTTTATATACCTTAGGGCAATCACCCCTATTTGAGTCTTCGCTGGAGGTGAAAGTACTAGACGTATCAATGCCAGAGTCTTTAGTGGCAGAATCTTGACTGGTCTGTCGTTCAGACTCCCAGCGCAACGAGGTCCATTCGTGCGGCGCGCCGGACGCGTCGCGCCCGCCTCGGGGAAACGTCGCGGCGCCCTCGTGCCCGTCAAAACGAACTGTTTTTTTTCTTCTCTCCGTGAACCGTCTGTTATCGGCCGAATCCTCCCACAAGTAGGCACTCTTATACACGGGCCGATCGGAACGGGAGCCTTCGTCGGGCGCGTAGGGCCGTAAGTACGAGCCCTCGCCGTCGTCCCGAGCGCGCCACCGGCAGTCGGTCACCGAGTCGAAGCTACGGCCCCCGGCCGGAGTCCGTGTCGAATCGAACGCTCCGCGCCCGTCCGTCAAGTACGCGGTGGGCGAATGATTAGTCAAATTGTAATAATTGTTGGCAGCCACGCTGGTGCTGCGGATGTGCGGGTGCCGAAGAGACGCGCACGCTTCGACTTGTCCTAAGAATGACATCGGATAAATAGGATACGACTTAACACGTGCCCTAACTTGTGACAGCGACTTGCGCGTCCGAACGCGCCCGGATCCGTTCTCACATACAGTAATCATTATCCGCCAACTCAATATATTTTCCGTTTGCATTGTGTAAATCGCCTACATACGGTGTTAAGGTAATTCTCTGTTCGTTATACACAAAAGTATCCGGACCTAAGTGTAAAGAAAAAAAAACGCAGGTAAAGCGGTGATCACGCACAAGCGGAAAGAATGTGTTACGACTCATTGAAGTCATACAGTAAAACAACAATTATAAAAATAAGTAAGGACACGTCCACAAATTCTAAAAGTTGAAATGTTAACAAGTGGTACACTTCTTTTCGCCCAATCATGCGATTTGCCTGAACCAAACGTGCATCGGAAGTGATTTGATGACCTGCGTATCGGGATTCAAAGTATTTCACAGTCGAGGATACTACAATTATGACTTTCTTCAATAAAAAAGTTCTTATCTGATCCACTGATGAAATAGACGAGATTGTTAATAAAGTTCCTAAATTATAAACATGTATAGAAATTATTTAGTAGTAGGTACATACGTAAGAATTATGAAACAAAAAATAAATGTGGATATACGTAAAAAAAGTTACATCACGCCTGTAATCCCCGAAGATGTAGGCAAACAAAGGCCCACGTTTCACCAGTTACGTTTACATCCCAACATGGAATAGGTGGTGAGCCTATTTTCATACACCGGATAAAAAACCAGACTTCGAGTCAAGACTAGAAATTTCTATTAGAAAAATCCAAAACTACCTGGCCCGGGATTTGACCCCAGGACCTCTCGATCGGCAGTCGCGCTTGCAACAACAAGACAGTCATATGTATTATGTAAATGTTATACTTGGATTACGTTTACTGAATACTTGCAGTAAGTAGAAAAGAATAGATTTCGTGCGCCCCATGTATTATCAGTGCTAAACTAAACAGTCAGAAGAGACAGAGGTATTTCGTTGCTTAGGGGGGATGTAAAGGGATCAGAAAAGAAAAAATGCTTCTGGTTCAAGCAAATATCGGTCAATACATTTACATACATATAGGCAGGGTTGATAGATAATGTACAATCGACTAATGGTAGTTAAGCAGAGGAATACTTATTTTACAATGGTGAATCCTTAACGTTCAGTAGGCGATATATTATATGTAAATGTATCTACCCGCCTAATTGTTTTAAACAAAAACATCGATTAACTGAAGTAAACAAACTAAAAGGAAAAGGAGGAAGGATGAAACAGTGAAACAACCAGTATACTTAGTCATTGGAAGTACTGCGAAGGTTACGATAACGACATTCAAAAAGTAACCAATAACGAAACATCTAAGTTTAGCATAGTTTACAACGCATAGTGGCCCCGAAACACACGCCCTCTCACCGATAAGAACTTTTTCATTTTCTCATCTAATAACGCTTGCCGCTGGTTTCTGGTGCCGCCTGGCCCGCTCCTATCTCTATTACCTGCAAACAGTGGGACGGCGCGTGAACACCCGCGGGGCGCTGCGGCGGCAGTGCGGCTACCGGGCGCGTATCGGAGGCACGCGAGCCGCTCACGGGCGATCGACATTCGCGGTGTATAATTACTTGAACATCAACCAACATTTACATCCTCAGTAACACGTAATTAGCGTGAACCGTGTCTGACACTTCCCAACAAGGAAGTGACCTCTATCTGCAAAAAGACAGCTGAAATTCATGAATCGATCAACGTTTCGATTTTCTGAAAAAACATATCTGTCATGTACTTACGTTTCTTTCACACTACATGAACAAAACATGATGTTATTGTAAACACAAAATATGTCATGTACCTATGGATAAGTTTAGGTGCTCTACATAATTAATTTCTAAAGCTTCATATTAGGTCTCTTAATAAACTTAATCCGAATGCTAGTTAGTCTACTGCCTTAATACAAATTAATACAATACCTCGCACGGAACACCTTAACTTTATCAATGTATTATGCAAAGGACGAATGTGATACAAACGTAACGGATGAAGTATAGTGAAAAATAATATCATCATTTTTATTACAGTAACAATATGACGTGTGTTGTGTTAGTGTAGGTGTTCTGCAAGTGAGGGTGGTATAAATAAAACTAGCTCGGATAGAAGGGATTCGCGACGACGGTCAAGGAGTTGGGGCGGCGATGGGAGGGCGTGCGTACTGCGTACTCACCGCGGTCGCGGTACTCGTCGTTCTCGTCGGAGACACACTCGGGCACCTCGTCGTCGGAAGACGACGAGCGCGGCGGCAGCGGCGGGTGCGACGACGGCGTGTGCGGCATCAGGTGAGTAGACGCTGCCGGCGGCAAGCCCACGTCGTCGATGCCGTACATGGATTTTTGTCTGGGATGCATTAGGTTTGGATGTGTTCGAGTTAGTCCGTCTAGCTCTGCGTAACAGTGTGTTTCTTGCTGACTGTACTGCCGGCGCAAGACACTTCCAGATCTCTGCAATGGATGATTTTCCTTTTCAGCAGCGCTATGCGCTCTCTCTAATTTTGGTCTTTTATCGTGAGAAGAATCAATTGTTGGTTGTAAGGCTCGCAGGTCTGACTCCATTCGCCACAACATTGAATCTTGACCTACGCTTTTATGAATCCACTGTCCCGTTTTTGATAGAAGTTCTTGTTTCTTACGACATAACATGCAAACCCATATCGTCTGTAAAACATTTTGCCATTAGTCTTATTGGACAGTTACAAAAGCAACTAAAATCGCCTTAAATTTTTTCAAATGTTTTAGTAGCGATTAGATGTGGGCTTAGGTTTGGATTGCAGTATCTTCAATACAATATACATGTATAAGCGGATGTTAAAAGCTAATCAATTAGCACCATCAATTCTGGCCTACTTCATGGCTGTAATTGGGACGCTTTTTTATGACCGAAGCCACTTAAGTGTAAAGTTTAATGTGGAAATAATGAAATAGAAAAACGGTATACCTTATTAGAGCGCAAAGTAACTTTGCCACCACATCGAGCACAGCAATTGATTACACAGTAGTGGCAACAGTGTCCGATGCCATCAGCGAACTTGGTCTTTAGGCAAAGGTGGCAGGTGGCCTCCAGCTCAACGCCAGCCGCTCGGTGCATTTCATTTCTGATTCGAATCGTCTCCTCCAATATCGCGACCTCATCTTGTTTTCGTCTGTATACAGTAAATAAATCTTTAGTTAGGTTACAGAATTGATTTTATATACAGTTTTAGATGTGGTTCTTATATTAAATATGTTAGAGGTAGAAAATAAAGTACGACA
>DVPD01000266.1:0-12504 GCA_018237605.1 Apyrrothrix (Melanopyge) sp. n. Burns01
TGTACTGAGAAATGTTTAGTTTTGAATAAATATGGCGTCACCGATCACATTTTGTTTTATTATAATTATTATATCTTCACGCTGGGTTCTTCGCAGTGTAAGCAGGATATAGAGTACGAAATATCTCCGTCCTTATAGACCTGCCGCGCTTCTTCGACATTCATCACTCTCTTCATACACATTCTTCATTTTAAATTTTCTTTTATTTTCCGTTGCATTAGGTTTTATCATTATTCATTTACTACTAGTCGTTTTTTAAAACGGTTTTTTTATATTCTGTACTACCCATTATAAAAATAACATTGAAACAAGTACATTATCGTACATTTCAATTTTTTTATGCTCGCCTGCCTGGCTGCCTCGGTAGTCGTGTTGGTTGCAAGCGCGACTGCCGATCGAGAGGTCCTGGGTTCAAATCCCGGTTCAGGTACTATTGGATTTTTTTAATATATAATTATTTACTAGTATAAATTTCTCGTCGTGACTCGAAGTCTGGATTTATGTCCTGTATATGGCAATAGACTCACCACCTATTTCATAATGGACCGTAAACGTAACTGGTGAAACGTATGAGTGTTTTACACTGCTCTGCCTATCTCTTCGGGGATCACAGGCGTGATGTTATGTTAATTTTTGTTTTTATAATTTTAACAACTTTAAGCGAAACGGCTTCTAATTAGTAAAATCATTAAATGTTACATTAATTTATAGGGTTACAGTTTTCGCTTAATTACTTTATAATGAACAAACCGACCTTCTGAAATTGCATTCACTTGTAATACGCCAAATCTGTACAATAACCGACTCGAGAAAGCTTTTAAAGATATTTATTATACAATTCTACGTTTATACGGTTGAGCCTGCTAAGGTAATCGCTCTATATCAAACGAGAAACGACAATTTAAAGTTCTCACACCATCATCATCATGAACCTGTCTAAGTCTCACTACTGCACATCCCACAATCCCACAACCTCCCCTGAGGGGTTGCCCACAATCCCCACGCTGGGCATTTGGGTTGAGGATCTCTAAGCAGGATTTCTCACAACATATTATTAATTTAATGTAAATGTCATTTTGAAGTAAGAAAATTAGACGGACAAGTGATATGTGGTCTCTATATTATTTTATTATTGGACCAATAGGCAGAGAGCACAAAGTGCCAAATATACCTATTAATACAGACCTGACTTGCTTCTTCAATATGCATAACTCTCTTCTACACACACACTGGTTTCGGAGACTTCACACTTCACCATCAGACGGCATATGATCTACAAACTTAGCGAAAAGACCTGAGTGTTTGTTTGTTTGGAATCCTGTGTATCCGTCAACATTCGCATTCTATGTATGAAAATAAAGCTTATTTAATGTATATCCATGTACAATGTTTTTTTGTATATCTACATACATACATACATATCATACATACATATCACGCCAGGTCCCTTACCAGGTAGGCAGAGAGCACGGAGTGATATAATATATCTATCTATTGTGTACCACTTTTTCATATTTAATTTTTTTGTGTATACAAATATTAAATACCTAAATAAAATCTCTTATCGTTCAGTCACCCGCAATGAAACAAATCGGTAGGGGTGAATTTTAAGGGGCGTTGTGTTACTTCGTTAATTTAAATATAAGGTTTAATTAAAATTCTTCATCTTATCTTTATTACACATCAAAAATGAGACGGAGCTTTAAAATTTACGGGAACATAAGATTTTATATATGTACATTATTGTGACTTGATAGTTTTCTGATATAAACCATTATTATTTAATTAATATTATTAAGTCGTCACGCCAGGTTAGTGATAACCGAGATAGTTAGTGATAAGCAAAGATAACCGAGTACCAAATATCATTATTTATAATCTCTTACCCATTTCACCTAAAAAATAATTAGGTTGTTTCCAATCTACCCGCGGTAACAATGATAAATAAAACAAAATAACAAGTACGTAATTACCGAGAGTGGTTTGTTATCATTAACATTCGATATTGTTATACGTAAACAGACTAATCAATGTTTCTCATCTGATACAAACAAATAACTCTGAACAATTTTCCCCTCATCGTATTAAATGTAATTTTCTCTAACAGACCTAGAACGAGTTCCAGTTTTATTTGATAAATATTAGATTAGACTAGATTCAGTCGGAGATTGGAATAAACTTGAGCAAATACCAACTTGTTCAAAGGACTTTGTTTCTTTTGGTATTGAAATTGGCTCCGAAATTACGGAATCTGATTTAATGTAGGGGCAAATTCGCTTTTCACTTGTTCAAGAAATTGTGACATTCAATTTCCAGTACAAAAATCAACGCTAATTGTACATAGTAACTACTTTTTCTCACAGGCTATTAGTCAAATTAGTGTTAAAATGTCGAATGCTTCGGTAATTAAAATAAAGCGTTACCAACTCACTTATAGTTACACTTTTCGATACACGTCTACTCGTAGAATGAGAGGGATTACGGCCACGGTCTACCACGCTGGCCATGTGTGGTTTGGCCGCCTACACATACTCGTACGTCGGAGAACTCTAAAATGTGATACGTATCCTTGCGGTGTCTTTCTTTGCAATTAAGGCGTATGATATTTCGTTCTAAAAACGCACAGAATTTTGTAAATAAAGACGTACACGCAAGAATTTGAACCCAGGCCCCTTTTACTGGGGAAATTCAATTCTAAGCCATCACACACGGGTATAATATATTTCTAAGCAAGAGTGCTATATATAAAAAAACCATTCTGAATAAATATCATTAAATTATCGAAAAGTTCTATTAGCTTTCACAATTACGGCACAGATATTGATATTTTCACCTACAGAAACATTTAACTGAAATAAAATAAAAATTTCAAAGAAACCAGAAGGCAAAATTCTTAGAGAAATTGCTTAATAAGTAGCTTACCTTTGAGCAAAGCTCGGCAAGAAAGTGGCTACTTAGAATAAGCTACAAACTATGTCAGACTAAAGGCCAATTTAAAAATTCTCTCCCACACTTGAACCTGCGTATTTGTAGTCGTATATTCCGTTTTATCCTTTGTCAGACCGCAAAGAACTCGAGCTGGTTTTTTCTACGTAGCAGTGTATATGTAGCTGTAGCTTGTAGCTATAAGTAGTGGAAAATTGTATTTATATAGAAAAAATAAAAAAAAAATGTATTCCGAGTACGATCCCAATTTGGTTTCTGAAATATTTATAAACAAGTGGAGTTACTATTGATTTTTATAATACTCGAAGTTACGTGCTTTGATTTTCGAACACATTTCTAAGTAACACGTGGCCGTAGTAAGTTATCTAATGATATGTATATTCTTTTTATTTACAATCATGTTTCGATTTTCGTGTATACATATTATATAATAATTTAAATAAAACGTAACATCACGCCTGTAATCCCCGAAGAGGTAGGCAGAGGAGTGCATAGTACACTCCCACGATTCACCAGTTACGTTTACATTCCAAAATGGAATAGGTGGTGAGTCTATTGCCATACACCGGGCACATGAGGGCACCGCGCTGGCCAAGTGCGGGTTGGCAGACTTCACACACCTTAGAAAACATTTTTTTTTTATTGAACTCTAAGGTGTGCAGGTTTCCTCACGATGTTTTCCTTCACCGTTATATCAAGTGATATTTAAACTTGAAACGCACATTTTTGTAAAGAGGTGCGCGCCATGGATTTTAACCCGGCCTCCCGGAATGAGAGGCTGATTGATTGATTCCGGAATGATTTCATACCACTAGGCTATCACTGCTTACTTATTAACTAAATAGTACGTTCCTTCTAATTGAAACTTGGTTACACTCAATATGAAAGGAGGAAAGATTGGCAGTACAAAACTTAATAATCATGCATAAAATTGATTTTATCATGTAAATATTTAGAAAGTACAAATTTGAGGCAACTGTTATTAAATACTGATATCAGATACTAGCTTCAAGCCCTTACAATGTATTATCTATTGATGGTAATGGTAATGTTTTTTCAGATTAAATAACTTAGTTAATGAGCTTCGACTACAGTTGCTTTGTAAACTGCCGTCAGTGAGTGAACAGAACAATGAACAGTTGCAAGAGGAGTTGGACAGAGAGAAGACAAAATATGCAGAATTACTGAAAAAACATAAGCAAGTCACGGAACATCTTGGCAACATGTTGATTGAGAACACAAATTTGTGTGAAAAAGCACTGTTAGCAGAGGCTGCCAAGGACAAAATAGAGCGGAAACTCAATGAATTAACGGAACAATGTAACCAGACTATAGAGAACTTGAACACGACAGCTGACAGAGTAGACGATGACGTACAAAAGACAAATGTGGTTGATTACTTGAGAGAAATCAAGACGAGGCTGGAAGATTTACAGTTGGTCAACTTGAAGACGAATGAAGAACTGATAGACCACGAGATCAAGTTGTCGTTTGTGAAAGATGGTGATGACAATGAGAAGGTGGATGATGATGTTCTACTCAATGAGGACCAGGCGGTTTTGGAGGAGGAAAAACGGGCAATGGGACAGGTGAGTGTTTTTACATAAATTTGACGATAGCAAATAATTTTTGTTTAATCTATTTTTAGTATATTTTTCATTAATATATTAGGAGTTCATCAGAACTGTTCTACGGTCTTTGTTATATTCTACTTTAACTAGATGTAAATTTAGTGTTTAGATTTCTGATATTTGATACAGTCGTCAAAATATACTTTTGAATATTAATACGCTAGCTCGCTCTTAATCTCCAGATACATGGATCTACCTCCTTCAATGTATTGGATACTACATATTTTATGGCATTGCTTTCCAGGTGGCGCTAAACCAAGAATTGCAAGAGCTCAACCGTGCAATGGCCATCAAGGCATCTGTAGTTCAAGCTATACTGGCAAATAACAAGGAAATGTTGGACAGCCACAACAATCTGCGCGAAAATGAAGAGAAGATAACCCAGTTGGAGAAGGAGCGAGACGAGCTTATGCAACAATTGAAGACTAAGGTTAGTTTTGGAAAAATTTTAAATTGTGCAGTGACCTTGCCTGACTCTATTGGGTTTTAACTCTCATAATAGACCAATTGCAGACGATGTTGCGCACATTCAATGGTGATGAATCAATTTTCAAATATTTTTTCGCCTGGTATTTTATTATTTACATTGTCTCAAAAAAATAAAAAAACTACATGGATAAATAAATTCTAACGAACGAAAACAAACGAATTCTATTTTTAAACTGATTATGGAACACTTTTATATTTAATTTTCTATCATATCTTATGAAGGTTTTTTTATTTGACCATTAAATAATCGTACCATGTTTTAGAGCAAGGATCCATCGCACGAGGAGCGTCGCACTAAGGTATCCGCTCTCGAAGCGGAAATATCGGAGTTGAAGAAGAGGTGCCAGCAACAGGCCAACATCATAAAGACCAAAGAGAAGAATGAAGCCAAGATCGCCGCTCTCAACGCTGAGCTACAGGCTATGAAGGCTACTAAGGCAAGTTTTAGTATAAAAATTATAGTTACATTCCTCTTTGACCGATTTAAATATTCCCAGATCTATTATATATTATGTAAAACATTTACTTCTAGGAACTATTATTACACTGCCATGTGATTGTGGTTTAATACAGTTCATTTTATATACTTGTTAAACTATTGTATATGCATTATTAATCAGAATGTCATTATTAGCGCTGTCTAGTGTTGACTTACTCGATGTGTGTGCCTTTTGTACAACTGTGATTGTTCGTGAAACAGGCGATATCTTATGTATAATTTAATTTCTTATGTATATCTTATTGTTGACAATATTTTGTAGTACATATTAATAATTTCATAATACACCGTTCTATAAACTTTAGGTGAAAATAATAAAGCAAATGCGCGAGGAGAGCGAGAAGTTCCGCAAGTGGAAGGCGGATAACGAGCGCGCGCTGCTGCGCTTGCGCAACGAAGACCGCAAGCGCGCCACCGCCATGGCGCGCATGGAGTCCCTGCACGCCAAGCAGCAGAACGTGCTCAAGCGCAAGATGGAGGAGGCCGTCGCCGTCAACAAGCGCCTCAAGGTCACACACAAACGCGCGCGCACGTGCACGCACGCACGTTCACTCAGACGCATCCACGACACTAGATTCCTTTCAAAATAAGAATCAGTGGGACTGTAAACTCCCACTGCTCATTTTATGAACAGGCTAATGATCTCTAACAATTATCTACATGTAATAATTTGCCAACATTTAATGCACTTCTTAACCCACTTTGAAATAACGTTTTCGTGCAGGAAGCTTTAGACAGACAGAAGCAGACCGCGATGAAACGCAACGCGAAGGGAAGCGTGAAGGTGGGCGCCCTGCAACAGTACATTGAGCAAGAACTAGAGGTGCACCTCAGTATCGTCGAGGCTGAGAAGTCGCTGGAAGAACTTATGGAGTACAGGTAGCGAAATAAAATAATATTGAACCACCCACTGAATTATTGTGTATGTGAACAGTAACTGTTTCATATAAAAAGGCTCATCAATTTATCCAATGTGTGTAATTCAGTACTGTCAGCGAAAATTTGTCATTAAGAGTATTATTTAACATATTGTATCATTTTACTATCCCACAGAGCATATATAACTGAGCAAATTGAAAATCTCCGCAACTGCACCGACGACGAAGCGAATAGAAAGAAGATTGCTGAACTGGAAGACGATCTGGCTCTCCGCAAGGCTCAGATATCAGATCTTCAACAGAAGATCATTACCGCAGACCAAGGTAAGCTGTCTTTCATACATATGCATTGTCTTTAACGGTTAACAGCGAGTCTTTAACAGTGAGTGACTGCCTCGTTGGTCGTTGTTGGTTGGATGCGCGACTGCCGATCGAGAGGTCCTGAGTTCGAACCCCGGGTCGAGTACTATTAGATTTAAAAAAAAAATAGAATTTCTAGTGGTGGCTCGGCGTCTGGCTAAGTGCCCGGTGCATGGCTATAGACTCACCACCTATTAGATATTGGGACGTAAACGTAACTGGTGAAACGTGGGAGTGAACTACACTCCTCTGCCTATCTCTTCGGGGATTACAGGCGTGATATTATGTTTAACAGTGAGGGATATCTGGGCCTTTGAGAACATTTACATCTATTGTTCAGGGAATAGTTAAAAAAATGTATAATCCTCTGCAAACACAGTCAAAAGCTTAATTTTTGTTTTCTAGAAAATAAATCCAGAACACAATGGGACAACATTCAGTCGATGCTTGAAGCGAAAGTGGCACTCAAGTGTCTGTTTGATCTGCTGGTGGACGCCAAGCGGGAGATGCAGAACCAGAGCGAGAAGGGCTACCAGGCGCGCTACGAAGAGATAAAGGAGGCCCACGACAGGCTGCTGGTGGACTTCGACAACAGTAAGACGGAATTCCAGAGGCAGCTCGCCATGATCAAACTGCAGAATGAACAAAAGGTAACACTTTAGTCTGTTGGTTGCAAGTTCATCTTGAAATCAATCATGAATTGTTAATAGATTTTGTCTGAATTCTTCAAAATGTCAAAATGTCCACTGACTTGTGCATACATTGTTGTGGTGTTATCAATGCGTAATGTAGATTTTCATTTAGTGGGCTTACTTTTTATGGATTTAAAGTATTTTGTAATAACGTTTAGTCTCTATTTGTACAGCTTCGCATGGTCCTTGCTGATTGTGAACAGCTGTTACCTGTTTTGTAATTATAATAAACGTTATTTGCAGATAAGCGCGCTGGTGGCGCTGCAGCGCGGCGTGGTCGGCCGGGGCGACGGGGGCGAGGCGTGTAAACACCTGCAAAATGTCATACAGTACCAGCAGCGCCGACTAGAGCAAGTCGAACAGGAGAATGTATGTTGACTAAAATTTGTCATGAGTGTTTCTTTATCTGTAAGCTGCAATTAAAGACGAATTTGAATTAGTTGGCGTTTGCATGACGGTAGTTTATAGATTACATTATATTAGTATTTCTAATTTCTATTGCGAGGCATGAACATAATTGGTAAAATGTGGGAGTGTACTACACTTCTCTGTCTATCTCTTCGGAGATTACAGGCCTGACGTTACATTTAATTGGTACCATTCAGCTCGATATGCACTAAAAGTTATTTTTATTAAATTCTGTGGAGCTATTGAATAGGTACAGATAAATTTTTAACTAATGAAAAGATAAGTTAATTAATGATTGAGCCTCGTGATTAGTTGAGGTCTGACATTCAGTACTGTGTAGTATAAGTACCTTCGTCATAAAGCGTCCAGCATATAATGATAAAAGTGTTTATGATAAAAGAGGACTTGGGTTTATATTTAAAATCTGCATTAATTCGTTTCCTAACAAATCGTTATTATTGTAGCGTCACGCCAGGTCTCTCACGAGACGAGCAAAGAGCACTGACCAATTGATCTCTATCCTTACAAACCGGACGTGCTTTTCTTTACATTCATGTAAATAATCAATGTTTGTACATTTTTATTAACAGAAACAACTAATAGGCCAGCTAGAGGAATTGCGTGCGGCCGGCAAAAAAACTAAGAAACGTAGCAAGAAGGACCTGAGTGAAGCTGCCAAGAAGGTGGAATATATCGAGCCGACCGATGAGGAAGACGATGAGTTTGAAGACCATGACAAGGATCCTGACTGGAGCGCCACTCCGCTGTTCAAGCGAATACAGGTAAGGCGGTGTCATATTCAATTGTTTTTATCTGTTTCTGTGTATTATGAAAAAACAATTGACAGATGCATTTTTCTAATCTTGTTTTGACATTTTAAACTTACCTAGAAAATTATAATATTTTCCATACAATGAATAATTAAACAAATTTATGTATGATTGATGATTGGGATTAAGGTTATATTAACTTTGTTTTTGTCGTATGAAAAATACGTTGCTGTTATTTTTAATACCTAATGCTCTTTAAGTGCCTCTGATGATTGCTAAAGTGTTATTGCTATAGTGTATAAGAAAGAAAATAAGATATTAATATGTTTTTACAATTAACATTTTTTTTATTGCACATTTTGAGGCAGAGTGTATAAGGACATTCGTTTCAAAAACCCAACATCTACTGCCATGCTATGCACTCTATGATATACTATTGCAAATAAATGACATTATTATTATAAAAAATGATCTGATTTTGCTCTTTTTATTTTTTTATAACACGTACACGTGTGTATGTTGCGCAGGCGCAGCGGTCGCGGCTGACGATGAACTTCACGCTGGCGGAGGCGGCGGACGCGCGCGCCTTGAAGCGCGGCTCGGACGGTGCGCCGCACTGCACGTGCCGCGGCAGCTGCTCCACCAAGATGTGCGGCTGCGTGAAGGCGGCGCGCGGCTGCGGCGCGGCCTGTCGCTGCCAGGCGGCGCTGTGCCGCAACCGCCGCCGCGCCTCCTCCGACAGCGACGACAAGGAGAACAACGTGAGCCGCTTCACACACGAACTTCAGTTAGAACATACCCTGTGCTTCGTTGACTGACATCGTTGGTCGTTAGTCGTAAGCGCAACTGCTGAGCGAGAGGTCCTGGGTAAAATCTCTGGGTGGGATGATATTGGGTTTTTCTAACATGAATCCCTAGTAGTGGTCCAGAGTCTGCATTTGTGTCTGGTGTTATGTGTTACATAAGCTGCAGGATTTTTTATTTTTATGTTAGTCTGGCAACTCATCAACTCAACTCAACTCAGTTATCATTACCAAACAGATCAGATACTGACTGATGGAAGGGAGGAATCCCTCATAATATATCATCGAAAACCTATTTTAGTATGAGAAAATGATTAGTGACCATCATCTGAACACAAAGTATTTAATCTGTCCATGAATGAAGTTCTGAAATAATGTAACATTACACCTGTAATCCCTGAAGAAGTAGGCAGGGGAGTGTAGTACACTGCCACTTGTCACCACTTAAGTTTACGTCACATTATGAAATGGATGTCTAAGTCTGTTGTCATACACCGAGCCCAAATCCAGACTTCGACTACAAGAAGTTTCTACTAGAAAAAACCAGTGAGATTAATCTAGAAATGTATAAAAACTATATATAGCAAATGTACTAATTTTGTATTCTGCCTCTCGGTTACAGCCATCCAGTGCAGAGTACACCCTCGATACAACGCCACCATCGTATTTTGACAAACGGTGAGTTCACCACATTCATTTGCATTAAACAACAATATTTACTCATATGAAAAGTAATACTTCAAGTTGTCTAGATTCGAGTCAACTCAAGAACTAAACGGAACTGTATCCTCGATTAGTACAAAGGAGATCATTTCGAAAGCTGCCACCGATCTGGAAAAAGTTCAATGCAATAGTTCAAAACGGTCAGTGAGCGACCGCAGAGTTCAACCCAGCACGAGCACACAGAAGTGGATGTTGGCTCTGCTGCTGTACAACACGTGTGTGGCGCCCATGTCTACTTACTGTGCCAACAACATACTCCAGTATGGGATAGATGTCGCGCAGTACAACCTGATATCTCTGGTCATCCGATACTTAATGAGACAGGTCAATGATACACCCTCCCGAACTATGCTCTTAAAGATTTTTATCATTCACATGTGTAATCGATCATGTCTCTTTCCAAAGGGAAACGAGGAAGTATTCGTTCTATAAAAACATATCGGGCATCTGGCACATTTTTAAGAGGAGGCCAATGAATAATGAAATCTGTAAGTGCATAGTTCTGCAAAGTAAATATTAGCAGATTTATTGTAGATTAAAGTAAACCTTACTTTACCTTAAAACTACTTTATTGGTATTGCATTGTCGTTGGGCTTAGAATATAATTATGACATACTTAACAGATTTGTGTGTAACTGTTGCTTTGCAGAATTATGTAAAGTTGTGTAATTTTTATAGTGCACAACGTTTGATAGTTATGTAACTTTAATATTATCATTTACTCAATTTCATTTTAAACTGCTTTGTTTACAGAGGTCATCTTGATGCAACTTTTGTGAAAAAAAAGAAAAGCTATTTTTTCCCACACGAACAAACCAATGGTGATACACAACAAATAAAGGTGAACACTCAATATAATACATAATACATTATATGTAATGTTCAATACATAGCTATTATTGCTATTATTTATTATAACTATTATTGAATAATATCCCACACACCGAAAGTTGGGCAGAAGCCTCACCTGTAGTTCTATATCTTGAACTGTCTTGAGCTTTATGCTTCACGTCACACCAATAACAACTGCTATCATCATCATCATCATCATCAGCATCATCATCATCATCATCATCATCATCATCATCATCATCATCATCATCATCACCACCACCACCACCACCACCACCACCACCACCATCATTACCATTTGGGGATTACATGCGCAAAGTTACGTTTATATTAAAAGTCTAAACATTTAGACAACAAATCTTAAAATGCTCAGCTAACGGCACCGACTTTATAATATGATGGTTATACATACTGATGATGACTTCTAAAAAAGCTTGTGACCTAATACTGTTTTATGTGGTGTTCAGTTTGTACGGTTGCTTTAAATACATTTTATCTACTTTCAGACTGATTAATTCGGCTGTTCTCTCTACAAAAATACCGGAAGTGTCTTATTATACATTTATAATACCGATTTCAATATCCTACATATAATGTACTTTTGCTAACAATTGTAATATAATGTAAATTAGGTGTTCAATATATTGACTTATGGCAAATTGTATTCAGTATTTAATGGATTTGCTTAACAACACGACACTCGAAAAAAAATTCAGCTGCCTGCGATTTTTTTAAATTTAATTGAGTAGATCTCTAAATAAAGTGATATTTATTAATGAAGTTTTTCTTTTACCCTATTCCGATTTTTTTTTGTGCCAAATCCGCTAGAAAAAGAGAGCGCCAGAATTGGGCAATACTAGTATTATTCGTTACAGAAACTAATATATGGACAATAAAAATACTATATTTGAAGGTGCTCGTGTGCTTAAAGGCTCTTTCAGACCAGCGTATTTTAGACACGTTATAAGCTCGTTTTTGTACGCGCTCGTTTGTCTTATTGAAGCCCGAAATACGACGCGAATCTGCCAGACGAGCCTAAGCGCGGCGAAGTTACGCTAGTCTGATACAGACCTAAAAGTGCTTTCGTGATTAATTAGGACTATGTCTAAGTAGTATGTCCTATTTCGTAGGTGTGTGTGCAAGCTTCATAAATAGAGAAATATTCTTGTCTAGATACATTACATCAAGTTCTAAGGGAGTAGGATCCCGACAAATATTAAGGAAACGTGGATGGTATTCTGAACAATGAAAGTTAAGAGGACGATTCAACAGTGCACGCGTTAATCAATGCCTTATAAGTGTGGTTCAAAGGTACCTATTGTTTGGCGAAGGTAATTGAATCATGTCACATATAAAGATACGTTTCGTTAATTCTCTCGCCAACGTCCATACTACGTTGAATACACCGGTTCTCGTCCGATCACCGAAGTTAAGCAACGTCGGGCGCGGTCAG
>DVPD01000267.1:0-12499 GCA_018237605.1 Apyrrothrix (Melanopyge) sp. n. Burns01
CAACTACTATATCGTCTATACATACATCTCAGTATAGCGTGGCGACGCGTCGCCACGGCAAGCGTCGCCACGCCAGACATCGGGTTTACGTGCGGCTATAGATGTTTCACATCAAAACAGTGGTTGCAAGATTTGTTTTTCTTGTATTTTTTCGTCGAAAACAGAACACATTTCTGTATATTAATAACATGTTGTTTTTAGTCATGGTTTTGAAAACGGTGTGCTAATAATACACTCGCAGTGCGCGAGGAGCTTCACGAAAAATATTGCCCACATGAGCCACAAGAGAGCGAGCAACGAAATCGGTAGTAAAGCAGTTACCACGGCAAGAATCGTTCGGATGACATCGCCATCATGTTTAGTCGTAACTTTGTCTATATTTTTATTTCGGACACCTCAGTAATATTATCTACTGTAATATTTTATTAAATATTATGTTCTGTTCTTTTGAATAAACAATTTTGCTTGTTTTTTTTCGTTCATTTATTTAACAACTTTGTACACAGAGAAAATAATAATAGACAAAATCAAATAGAAAAGATTAAGTACAATAATGTTGTTTACTCTAGACCTTTTTTTATTTTACGTATTTAATAAACAAAAACCTCATAGCATTATTAAGACATATATTTTTAAAACGCCGCCTATAAAGAATACATACGGACAAGCGTATTTACTTTTACAATAAAATATGGTATTATACAAGTGTGTTGAAGTCAATATATGTATGTGTCATCATCACGCCACGATAAACTGAATCGATACTCGATACCGTACGAAGCTTACTTTATCGTGTTTGTTTGATTTACTCCACTCTCACCGCAGACGGTATTCCGCTACACTCGCTAACCTATTTATTACAGTTTGGATTAAAGCTCAAGACAGTCAGTTCAACATGATTGGTTGACACACTAATATAATATACAAACTCAGTCCGCGAGTGCGTTTCCATTTTATTAACCGAACTTCGCATTTTATCATTTATATTTTTATTTATATATCATTGTATATCATTTAATTGAAAACGTAACATGATCACGCAAATAATCCCCGACGAGTTAGACAGAGGAGTACACTCCCGCATTTCACCCGTTACGTGTACCAAGCACGAAATATCCTTACAAACTTGACGCACTTTGTCTCATTCATCACTCTCATGCACGCACGCCGGTTTCTAAGAGTTTCGACTCAATTCGGTCTTGATAGGCCGAGCGCCTCGCTCTCCCACGGCACGCTAATTAGATCATCGTTTTAGATAGACGCGTAGACGTTTCGCAACGAACATGATACAATTTGCGAACGGGTGACAAAAACTAGCAAAACTCGTGTTACAGGTGCACACGTAATGTTTCAATTTTGCACTAATCACGTGTCGCGCACCATTTAACAATGTTATAATATATAATGAACAATGTAAATAACTGCCAATGACTGTTACGGTTCGCTGCTAGATAACGCACGTCGTAGAAAAACCAGCGACCGCAGGACGGTGAAGGAAGAAAAAATGTAATTTAAAATGGAGTCGTAGCAACGTAACATCATGCCTGTAATCCCGGAAGAGGTAGACAGAGGAGTGTAGTACGCTCACTTGTTTCACCGGTTACGCTTACGTCCCATTATGGAATAGGTGGTGAATCTATTTGACTGGCCCGTTGGCGCAGTGGTTAGTGAATCTGACTATTGCGCTGGGGGTCGTGGGTTCGATTCCCACTCAGAATAAATATTTGTGAGATGAACACAGGTATTTGTTGTGTCTATCCGTAAAAAAATATCTATATAAGTACTTATTTCTATATATATATATAATTAGTTTATCAGCCGTCTAGTTACCATAACACAAGCTCCCTTGATGCTTACTTTGGGATCAGATGGCCGTGTGTGGAGATGTCCCAAGATATGTATTTAATCTATTGCCATAGCCAGGGCACAAATATAAGCCCCGAGCAACTACTAGAACTTCCTACTAAAAAATCTAAGTTAGAAAAATGCAATGGTACCCGACTCGGAATTTAAACCCAGGACCTCTCGATCGCCAATCGCAAGTGCAACCAACACGACCAACGAGGCAGTCAGGCAGTTATCATGGAGTCGAATAAAAATAATTGTTGCATAAGCACTCACTCGAAGCGTTGATTACCATGCTAGAGTACTTTCTTGGTTATCATGAAGCCTACACTACAGTTAAATGTAACTTTTAAAGCATATATTCATTATGCTCATCTCGTTACTGTCTCCGCCGTGACTTTTTAGGAATCAGCAGGAATCAAAGCTGAAGAACATCGAATAGGTCCCAAAACTAATGCAGGTATATTGAATACCACACCTGGTTAAGTCCATACATAATTTAACACAATTGTAAAGACAATGTTATAGTCCTTTCGTCAGCAAAGAAAATAAGAGAACAAAAAAATCAAAGCTTTAGGATTTTTTATTTTTAGTGTGTTCTTTAAAATTAGCCATTCCTTTAAAATCTTCTGCCAAAATTTACCCACTCCGGTTTCTTCTACTTATGGGCGAGCGCCAAAAACAGCGTGCAAAAACTAGCGAAACTCGTGTGACATCAAGACGTGTAACGTACCGTCCGAACTCCCCACACGATGCAACCGCACGCTCTATTTCTCGCCGCGTGCAATTAGTTATGCACGAAAGCGGTAACGCTGTACCGTTCACTAAGTTATTGTACAGAAGTGCCATAATAAAACTAAACTATAACAAAATAAAATAAACTATTCTGCCTACCCCGCAAGGACCTGGCATGATATTACATTTTAATCAATTCAAATGTAAGTACGGCGATTGAACGACGCATATGTGTTTACTGTTTCAACGCAAAATTAAAAAAAGACTACAACATACTCATGGCAAAAAAATAACTTGAAGTCCGTCCCGTTTGTTTTGTATGAAAGACGTGAAAGGTAGCACTGTAAGACATATAAGCATTATGTTTAGTCGCTAAATTTAAAAACACTCAAAAAACGTTCTCAGGTATTATTCAATTCTATTTAAGCTAATTTACTTTCATTCACTAACGTCTTTGGTACTGTGAATTTAAAATTTGCCAAAGAATATTCTCAGTTACTTTATTAACACACATATTATTTCTTTACTAATGCTGTGTAACATAAGGGGAGGTTCAGGAGGGACATATATTTGTAAAGCTTTTCTATAAGAGCAGTTATATTCCGCCATTAAATCCCTTAGACGCTTCTCTTTTTTAAAAGCAGGGCAACATCTGTCTAATGATAAATGTTTGCCAGTGCAGTTAATACATCTAAATATTGTAGTCTCACAATTTGGATGATCCTTTCCACATTTGGGGCATACAGTTTTTTTTGATGGACAAACGCGTAACGAGTGGCCAAATCTCCAACATCTCGAACACTGGGTAACTGGAAATACATATGGTTCAACATTGATTTTCATCCCATAAATGACTACCCATGGGGGTAGATATGAACCCTTAAAGGCTAGACGTACTGACTCACTATCTTCCCATCCATTACTATCGTTAGTCCTGCGCTTTAACCGTTTTGCAGCAATAATATCAGGATCAGTTGAAATCACATCTAAAATATTTTTTTCGGATAAATCCAATTCCACGTTCTTTATTACACCATAGGAGATAGTAACTTCTAAAGGCTGTTGGAATCTCCAACCCATATCTTTCAATGTTTTACAATTAATGAATTTATCAGCACTGACAGCATCTTCAAATTGAATAAAAATTTTATACGGGTTTATATATTTCACGCGACAAATATTCTCAATGTTGTTAATTTTTAATAATTTTGCCAACTCAAACTGTTTAGGAAGCCTATCGGAACTATTAACATATAAATCAAATTTCTGAGCAATCCTTTTTCCATTTCGTCCAACTAGATTCCAGTTTTCTTCGCTATCCATTTCTCTAGGTCTTTTACTAGGTCGAGTAATAGAATCAGCACTAATCTCAGGTATTCTTATTTCTTGTTGACAGGAATTATGTTGTAAATAAGCGTCCGTAGTGTTCTCGACATTATTACAATTATGCGAAGTACTCGTATAAATCCCCTGTTGCATATCTCCATCGACATCTTCCTCCCGATTTGGATCTTCTTCCATATCGAATAAGGTACACTATTGACTGTGTCTGCGCTGCACCATTGCACAATGGAAGCGCAAAGCGAGCGCGTGCAGTCTTACGTAAAAAAAAAACTCGAGATAAGGCGCGCGGCGATCAAAACACGTGTGCGTTGAACGGACCTCGCGTACCCACTGGGCGCTACTTACTTAAACTGAATTAAATCAAATAAATGCACCGAAAATCTTTTTATAAACTGAGATGCGTCCAAAATAATGCATATCTGTACATATAACAAAACTATAGAAGACTTCAATTCTGTATATTCAATAAAATTTTCACGCAAAAATTGCTGAAGGAATTTTGATGAAACTTTTTTTTAGTATAGCTATTAGTCCTTTGCAACATATAGACTACAATTTATTTTGAAAATCGGAATATCAGATTGAAGCTTGTTGTCCGGCTTTCACACAAAAACTACTGGACAAGCGCAGGCTTTGCTTGTCGATGTCTCCTCGCCATAGTGTAACTTGAATATTGGATATAGAGTTTAAAGCCAGCGCCATCTATTGACTACATGTCAAAGTACAATATCACACATCAATAAAATATTTGAGAATGTATAACTTGGTAAGTATACTTTGTGTATAGCATTCATTATTTGTATGACAGTACACAATTTGCTGGGTCAGCTTGTTATGAATATAAGTCTTAAGATTAAATATGACATGCTATAATGTTGACTTGTGGTGAATCGTTTTGGAAAAAAAAACTCATAAGAAATCCTGTATATAACATATTTGTATTGAAATTTCCTCATATACACGGAACCTTTAACCGTCAGACTCTGGTTTTTACCTCTACAAAGCCAATTATCTTTGAAAGACTCGGACATATCGTATCATTGAGGTCTGACACAATTACTAAGATATTTAATACGAAGAAAATCCACTTATGATTAAGAGTATATGATTAGCAGTAAATTAATTTTTGAATTCTCTGACGTTAATCTAGTCTAAAAATATTTAGTTACAATAACAAAAATGGAACGGCTGCCTAGCTTGAGATCAAACAGCCTTGTGTAAATTGTTTCAAGTTACGAGTGGTGTAATTTCCTGAAATGACTACTATGTATAATTAAATTCAATGGGCCTAATTGTATATAAATATTTAATTTACGTAACATTACGTAACAATAAAACACGCTTTTATTGTTTCTTTCATAACTTTATTATATTTGTTATGATGTTCGTAGGGTAATAAAGCCTGTACCTATACTCGAATATATTACATTGTAAAATATTCCGAATAATGTTATTGCAGTTTTCAAGAATATCTTCTCTTCTCTACTTAATCGTTCCCCCAATGCTGAGGATCGTAACTCCTTGAACGGTCAATATTGTTAATTAATAAAAAATCAGCTAATCCGATACGTTGATTTGGGGGATATATTTATATTTGTGAACCAATGATTATACTAATTTGATTTATTGTCTTTTTTTCGACTCTTTTACTCTGTAAAAAGAAGGATTTTCTCTCAAAGTTAAGGCCATAATCTACCACGCTGGCCAAGTGCGGATTGGTAGACTTTACAAATTACCATTATTGTTATTACCAACACATTGTTTGTTTCACTATTCGATATGATTTTTCTTCCATAAGGAGATGGGCTTAAAGTTATAGTCTGTCACGTTCGCTAAGTGCGTGTTGGCAGACTTCATATGCCTGAGAAAACAGTATGGAGTAATCTGTGTACATTTTTTCGCGATGTTTTCCTTATAAGCACAGCAAGTGATATACTCGTATAAATTAACAGACACATATAAGATAATAGGAACACCATACCTCCGGATTGGGAGCCTTAAATTTAAAACATAATGCGTAATCACGAGCGCAATGTATATATACATTGCATACATAAGTAAATAATAGAACTCTGCGTTTGTGCGCCCATCACGCAAAAACCACTGGATTGATTTCGATGTGATGACGATGATAGATGAGAGATGAGCCGAGAGCTACTGCAAGGGTAGTGGTTGATGATGTAGTGCTAGAACAAGTGGATGAAATTGTATATCTTGGATGTGCTTTGAGCAGGGATGGCAGGTACACTTCTGATATAGAGAGAAGAGTTAGTGCAGGAAATGGAATGTGAATGGAGCGTTGGGTAAGCTGTTGAGTTGCCAACGTCTAAGCTAACGGACTCTCGACGACCGCCTTCGTAATTCTGATGTAAGGAAGACGCTTTGTATGAAAGAGAGTATCGGTATAAAAATGAGAGATGGCATGCTTCATGGTTCGGACATGTTGAGAGAAAGGCTGTTGAAAGGATGACGAGACAGATAAACAATGCGAATGTCAATGGACGCAGGTGCCGACGGAGGCCAACGCTCACCTATCTGGACCAAATAAATCAAGTTCTAACTGATGGGGGATTTAGAAGTCTCCGAAACCGGCGTGCGTGTATGAAGAAAGTGATGAAGGTCTGTCAGGATAGTGATATTTGGCACTCCGTGCTCTCTACCTACCCCATAAGGGACCTAGATTTTATAGTTGAAATTTCTAATAGTTGCTAAATAAAGCATTCATTCGTTACCTTAATACTCTCGATGTCAGACACATAATAGTTCGTGGACAAACAGTAGCACGAAATAGAGATTCATGGAATACTATTTGGCAAATAAATCTCAATGACGTTCATATTAAAAATTCAACGAATTACGGTCGTGTTTCGACCGCTGCTGGTCTACTAATATTGAATAATACATGTAGTGGTCTGTAATATTTAACGATAAGGGTTGGGCACATATTTTTCACCACTTGATTTATAATACTGTTGTTTTGTTTTTGTGTGTTGCCCTTTTTACATACCCACTGGACGCGTATCATAAATCAACGTCATATCAGTTTTGTTATTAGAACGAAACAAGGCCTCCAAGGTTACAGTGAAGTAGTTTTCATAATACATCATTTATGTTTGTATATAAACACTTTATATACATATTAGGCTTTTAATAAGTTTTATGTGTGATTTTTCTATTAACGTGCATTTTGTACATAATGTCCCTATAAATAGAGTTTGTTTCGATTGTCAAGAAATCACTGTAACATTTGGGTTGGTTAAGAGGCAAGGTTGATGCGCAGCCAATAGATCTAGGCTGATGACGATGGTCATCGTAATTATAATTTTTAAACTTTAAGAATGTATATTGTGAATTCGTCTATGGTGTATTTTACTTTTAAAACCACATATCCAAACGTTCCTTCAGACCTATCACGTCATTTTTACGCTCACAAGTTGTTTTACGGTGAAGTCGTGACTATCTATCGAGGACTGAACCTCACAGGAAATAAATATCATTTGGCCGGTCGTCTAGAAAATATTTTTCCTGTGGGAAGAAACAATTTACAATCGGAATAGACTTACTTGTACTGCGTATTTAAACTGACAAATCTCTGAGCTCAGCCTCTTCGATCCAGCTATAATGACTTTACTGGTTAAGGCTGGATACGAAATGACTTCATACCCATCATATGACTCCCAAACCAATGTCTAACTTTAAAAATGAAGATTGAAAATGACTGGCTATTAATTAATACATATTACAGAGGTAATATGTATTCTTACTCATAATTTCTCTTCCAATATTTCTCATAATTTACCCCAGTAATACTGAAATAAGGGATGAAATATTGCAGTGGAAGTATTTAAATCTTCCGTATAAACGCAACCGCGAGTGACAACTGGTCTATCATCCAACAATCAGTCTTTTACTTTCTCTATTTACCTCATGGGTTTTCATACGGAATATTTGCATTTTCGGATGCCTTTTAAACGTAACATCACACCTATAATCCCCGAAGAAGTAAGCAGAAGAGTGTAGTACACTGTCATGTTTCACCAGTTACATTTACGTCCTATTATTGAATAGGTGGTGAGGTGAGCCACTACTAGAAATTCTTATTAGAAAAATTAGTACCTGAACCGGAATTTCGACTCAGGACCTCTCGATCGGCAGTCGTTTCGGCAACCAAGGCAGTATGATGCCTTTTATTTGGACTAAGACTTAAACCAATGGACCCTACTATGTTGTAACTATAATAATTTACATACTTTCATTCAAATTCAGAGATATCAACAGTAATGTTTTAGCTTTGTCCTTTTCTAACAAAATATATTTATACGAATCGGGAAAAGGACAAAACATATATGATCTAAACGCTAATATTGAGCAAGTATAGGTAATGAGGTTTGTATCTAAAAGCTAATTTATTGGACTTGCCCCCACAATCCCAAATCAGTAAGTAAGATACATTTTTGCTCTATTTACGATTCCGATTGAGTTGTTAGTCAAACTTGGAAACTAGTCCGCCCTCGTAAAACCTTTTCTCAGAGGAATTTACCCCAAGAATGATTTCCAAAGTTTATAAATCCTCTTTTACTTATAATTGGCAAGATTTGGTAGGCCGGAGAGTTTGTATATAAAATTTATATCGGCTCTAAGATATTCGTACAGGTTTTCTCTCGGTGAAAGCCACAATAAATAACTTAATTTTGTTTTTCGAGCATTTCTACAACTAACTGGAGCTAATATAATCCCAAATGGAACTAATATAAATAGGTTCATCCTCTGTTGCATGATGGGATTTAAAATTTAACAAATGGGCCGTGTGAGTGTACTCCATTCCTCAGCGTACCCTTCAGGGAATACAGGCGTGAAGATTACAAAAAAAATTGTCTAGTTTAAAATATCTTTAAAATTATTTATAAAAATATGTATGTGTCTACAAATTTGTGTATTTTATTGAACTGTTTGGTTTACATAACACATTCTTTGTCTAGTTGCAGATCAGATGGCTATGTGTGAGGTATCATGATCATCATCGTCATTATCATCATCATCGTCATCATCATCATCATCATCATCATCGTCATCATCATCATTGTCGTCATCAGCGTATCTCGGTCCACTGCTGGACAGAGAAACAGAATGCGATCGAGCCCTGTCCTTGATTTTCCGCATCCAGGTTATTGGTTGTTATCCTAAGACATTTTAATGAGAATAATAATAATAATTATTATTATTGTTCAATATGAAAATTTTCGTTTCGTTATATATGTATGTATGCGGTAATTGTCAACAATGATTGTCTGTCATTTTATCTGTAAAAGTAGTTAAAATAGCGCACACACCGTCCGCACACACGGTCAGTGATGTATTGGTGACTGTTTTAAGATGTAGGATATATTTTCACACTGGGTATTTTTATCTAAAATGTTTGAAACGTAAAGAAACAGAGAGAGGATTAAAATCAATATTACTTCCTAATTTATCTGATTCCAGATCTTCAATTTCACATTCCACATCCCCGTTTATCGTACTGTTCACAAAAAGGCGAATTAATGGTTTTAATATGTGGTTGGTATTGTGAAGGATAAGTAAAAAACGCAATTTATTTTGTCCAATATGTAGAATTTATTGAAGGTCTAAGTGTCTTAAAAATATTTACAAACGGCTACTTGGCTTACGAATATATAAACACACGTGTATTGTGTTCCAATTTATTTCTACCTTAATTAATTGAAAAGAGATGAAATTAATACAAATGAAAGCACTATTTTCCTAAGTTTAATTGTATGCATATGTATACATGTACTTACATACACATGTACATATGTATGTATACCTACTTACTCCTATGAGGTAATCCGCTTTGTTTAAACGTTTTGATCGCAGTATATTTTAGTACATATATACGAGTAAAGAACTCATTTTTTTGGCATTACAGATAATTATTCATGTTAGTTGTTCCCAATTAACTGACTTTTGAAACGCACTTACATCTAAATAATTATTTAGTACAATATACAAAAACGTTTAATACTAATTATGGTTTAATATAAAAATTTACGGTACCAGTAACAATTTACGGAAGATTTATAGGATAATGCGAGATGTCCACTTCGTGGTGCAAATTAATGTTCTTTTCACCTGTAGCGTAGTAATATCTGTCGACGGTCGACGCGTCCTCTACACAGAACGGCGCCGGGTCTTTCTTGACATAATCCACCTTGCTGGAGTGGACCCTCGTCTCCCGCGTGCAGAAACTCGACTTGGCGTTGGTTACGCTGGACAGAGGTGTGATGTCGCGGCGATTGTGATCGAAATTAATAGTCCGCGAACCGCTTCGTCGCACTTTGCGGCAGAGCAGCGTCTCGTGAAACGCCAGCCGGTACCTGTCCAGACAACACAAATTAATGGTCAGTTTTACATGTCACAGTTACGTACGCAGTTTGTAGGGGAATATGTTTGAGCTTCAAGAAACAATGGGCGGATGAAACATATTTATTATCTTTTTAGGTATACCTAAGTGCTGAGAGGGCTTTTCATTTCTGTTATACAAAAAGACTTCACTACCATCCATGAGCACTCATACATACCAATGAGTGAGAGCAAAATGCGTGCGATGATAGTGTCGATGTTAACGCAATTATTTTAATAGCATAAAGTATGTTAAAAAAATTAGAATTTTTCTGATGGTTTGCAATTCATTGTGAGGAGGTTCACTTACCTGTGCACTATTTAACTATGCTGATAACATTTACACTTATTTTCCACAAAGTTACATGTACATAGTATAACATAACCCGTATTTCCACGAAAGAACAGGTAGATGAGTGTAGTACATTTCCACGGATCAACAGTTATGTTATACGCACCCCATAGAATAGAGGGTGAGCCCATTTCCATGAACGACTAATCCAGACTCCGAGCTACTACCAGGAATTTCAAGTTAGAAAAACACAATAGTATCCGACCCGCGGATCGAACCCAGGACGTCTCGATCAGCAGTGCGTTTGCAACCATCAGACCGATGAGGCAGTCGATAAGCAATTAAGTATAATTTTTCATAATAAGAGTTATGAAGAAACACAACGATTATTAAGCAAGTTAATCATAAGTAATAAGAAACTGATAATGCTTGAATAAACGTCGCGATCAAAGCGAAGACAGAAGATTGATGTTACTAATCTCTTGGTAACTTACTTCATCAGCGAAATAAACAACCAAGAACGAGATGAATATTTTTAAAAGCAACGAGAAGTTATGTGTATTAAAATGTTTACAGCTTAGTGACGCGTATGAGTTCAAAACGAAGCGACGGACATTGGTTTGTATTTGTATTTTAACCCACATTTCAACGGTTGTTGTAGAAATAGGCCCTTCCCTATTCCACGAGGCGTATATTAACAAGTGGCATATATTAACTAGTGACAAGTGGATGTACTACGCTCATCTGCATACCCCTTCGAGGCAATACAGGTGTGAGGTTATGTCTAAGGATAAGAGTACACACCATTCCCTACGTAAAGAGTATCTGGACCTCCACAATAAACTATATCTGCACAAAATTATTTAGAAATCGGTAATTACTGTGAGACGAGCTAATAAACAAATAGATAAAAAGAAAAAAATTTTCAATTTTCAAAGACTGTTTTCTTTATGTAATACGTAAACGTTTCATGCACCCACAGATTTTATACCGAATACTATTTTATGACTAGAGGTATGGGTCTAGCAGTGCTGGAAAATCAACCGTAGTGAGTTTGGAAGTTATTGAGTCTCCGTAAATCTCTAATTTCTGTACAGTTTGATCTTAAACTATTATGTATCTGACACTTATCATTTAACGTGGTATCATATCATGGTATATGTATCACATAATAATATATTATAAAAGTTTTAGTTCGCTGCATTCCTTCTCAATTCTCATGGTCCTTTGTTCACACAATATTCTGAAAAAGGAGCACAAAGATTTATCTTTACGTATTAAGGCCAGTATAGGTGAATATGCTAGTATGTATGGATTTACAATTTGTATTCACTACAGACTTCTTATATATTATTACATTTAATATTATTGTAATCATACTGTAAGCAAATACGCTGAACTTATTATTTATTCGGTTATACATACGTCTAATACATCTTAAAAGCGTGTTTCGCATGTGACGTACATATTTTCCGCACGCCTATCTCTTTGTCTTGTACCAAGCATTTCTCCAATTCCCTTAGGACTCCTACATATTCTAAATTGGAATGTTTGAAATTTGTTGGTGAGACTTATTTTTGTCACCAAAGGAGGCGAGAAAGGAAGGCGTAGAGTCGAATAAATTAAAGTTAATTAATAATACCGTGACAAAAGTGTTATTGAAAGTTTATTTAAATTTTCTTACTAGCTGTGCACGCGATTTCGTTCGCGTTTGTATTTAACAAAAAAGTTATTGTTAAGTTTGCAGATTGTACAATAACTTATTAATTCTTTATTTCGCGTATTATTGTATCGCGCGCCTATGCTAATTTTAATGGAAATCTACTATTTTGTGAATTAAAATGTTGTTTTTGTACATATTTCTCCATTTAGTTTTTTTTTTGT
>DVPD01000268.1:0-12493 GCA_018237605.1 Apyrrothrix (Melanopyge) sp. n. Burns01
TATTATATACTATTATATTATCGATTGTATACTTAAAGTTGTTCTTTTAACAACATTACAGAGGGCTCTGAGTTTTATTCCTAAACAGTAGAAAGCGAATTTCCAAAATGTCTGATCTAGAAGACCTAATAAAAGCAATATTGGTTTATACACCCCATTTTACTTTTACAGCTTTCGTAGAGTTCTCAACGTTTATGCAAAGTGAACGAAATTTATTTAAAGTGATATTATTTAAAATACAATTAAGCACAACATTTCATTCAATTGGCTTGTTCTTTCATACGAGTACATACGTATATTTATTAAAAGTGTAAGCAAATTCTGACATGAAATATGAGTGATTCGATCAGTGTTGAAATTGATTATTACGCTACGTCCATAACGGGAGAGGCTGCGAGTACCGTATACGAAAACCTTACTCCCTCACAGATCCGATGTGCTTCATGAACAATCATTACTTTCTTCATACACCCGGTTCAGTTTGGAGATTTACCACTCCGGAGAATTCCCGATTATTCTGTATATAGGGATACTTTAGGCAACCATTGGAAACGTACGATTCTTTATTATTATTCCTTCGAACAACAGGTACGTACATAAATATGAAAAGAACTCCTATGGTGCGGCAGAGCATTTCGTTGTCCGTGACCTGTTGAGCGTAAGATTTGTGACTCATCCACTTTATGTAGGTAACATTAGCGTCGTGCATTCTGAACGCCAGTTTTTCGCTGTGTTATCAAAATATTATTAACACTTCGAACTGGGTGCCCATACTGTGAACAATTATTGTTCGATTAACACATCGCTTCGATGAAAGCAAACAAGCAATAAAGTTAAACGCAGGGCGCTATAAGAATTATAAAACATCTCAAATGATGAAATATGTAAATTGGAACAACGCAGAGATGACACTATAACAGACTATAAATACTTTTAAGGAAACTCTGCAATGTCTCTATGATAATGGTGCTTTAAAAACGACTTGAATCTCACGGAAACTTTTTATCATTTCGGAACGGGAGCGCCATTCGTTGGGAGAACACTGGCGCTACCGCTCCGAAAATTAGATAAAAGCAATGCGTCTGACATCGCGTCGGTTTTTATCGGCATTGCTACATTTGCCTCTTACCTCGGCGGTTCCCACGACTCCCACTTCCGTTTAACGGCATTCAGACCAAGCTTGCGACGATCTGTCAATACCATGGCGAGAGGTTTGTCTGATAAACTTATCTAGCCCCCTCCCCACTAACCCTTCCTCCCGTCGTCTGCGTTTATCTGTCGCACACACATACATATGTATGTGTGTGCGACAGGTACTATATGTACTAGTACGCTTAACACACCTCACACAATATGTGCTCTTTACTCCTTCGAGCTTATCCCGAATGTTTTATATAACTTATAAATATATTTGACATGTCGATAGCGATTATAATTGACGTGGTTTATGGCGTAGCAATCAATAAATAGTCTTGTAAATGTAGAACTCTGACCTCAAAAGTCTGTCCTAGCATGCAGAGGCCAAATTATATTCATTCAAAACGGCTGTAATATTTTAACCACTTTAAAAGTTGTCTATTTGGCCGTTTGCCCGTAATCCGCTACAAGAATTCCAAAGGAAACAGAAATTCGCGGTGAAATAAAAGCAAAATCTTATAAAATGCAGTTAACGTCAACACATATGGGAACTGCTTGAGCAAACATGTACTGCACTTGCGGGAACTTGCTTTATTTTGTAGTTTCTTCCAAACTTGATAGGAATCCCAAACAGCATACAGAGGTACTAATGCTGAAACTTCCTCCATTTAGTAATCCCAAATAAGCATTGAAATAACATTGTTGCGACACATGTTCAAGAACAACGTATCTTGTACAATATTGATCAATATAATGGTATAACGACGAAACTTTTGTTTACAAGTAGAGTTTCTACATATCTACGCCTCTATGTATAAATCGCAAACAAGACAATGTACAAATTGTTATGTACCAGAATATTAGAAAGAATGATGAAATAAAGAAAGCTTTATTCCTAGAACATAGCAGTACATAGGAGCAGCCAAATCTATAAACTGATTATGTATCCTATATTGTAATAAATCATTATTACGATAACCTACACTTGACCACCGTGGCAGGCTCTGTTCTTGACCGTTCTCATAATAAGAGAAACATAAGTGGACGGTAAATTTGTTGATAATGATGATTGTTCAAAATTATCAAAGCCAATAAAGAGTTTGCTAACAGAGAATCCAGAAACAAAATCAATGTTGAACTGTGATATTAGGGACTTCTATCCTGGATTTAGAGCAAGGAGCGGACCGTTTATTTGCAATAATATATTTTCGGATACTTTATGATACTTTTTATATTTCGGTACTTTTTACGTTCTTTGAAAACGCCAGTAAAGGTGCATTAAACATATTAGGTTAAGTCCTATTGCTTTTCGAGGATCAGAAGAAAAACTGTAGCATGCCTGAATTTCCATGTGGCTATAATTTTCCCCCTCGTTGTAGGTACGACACAAGATTTTCTGTTCGAACGATAATACTTTCGTGAAACGTTGCTTCGCTCCTAGCTCTTAAATTTATGACTTTCACGTATGAATTTGTTTTACCTTAAAAGTATTTCGCTCGAATGAAATCGGGCGGAAATTTAATGGCCTTCAGATTCGCATTAATTCACACCCATTCGCGAATGATCAACTAAGGTGGTGAAGCATAAAACGCGGTGTTTTCCAGCGAAACAATTAAATTTCTCATACATCGTTAGGATTAGGAGGAGTATTTCAGCGATAAAAAGATCGAGAGTGGGGCATAGGCTGAGACGTATTGAGCAGATCTTAAGTGTGCTCCGTTTAACCGAAATCCTTGCCTCGGTGTTGAATAATCCTCGATCCGAGGCGATCGATATATCGCCCCGAGGGCGTGCCTACCTAGCGGGGCTAAATACAATTTACCTTTGTTATTTTTCGTGTCATTAAACTGCGTCGCGATTTCGAACGCTTGATCGGGATTGCGAACTCCGATGCGAATTGTTTGTGAGCTTTTGTTTCCCACTCCGCTCGCCAGCGACGCGACATCAATTAACATCGGATCCCCCGACTGAATTTTCTTCATAGCCGTTTGGATTATTGTAGGTAGGTTTAAAACGGAATTACTTCCCGCTGCAGAATAGAGCTAAATATTGAGACTTCACTTTAGTGACGCGGTTCGACTTCGCTAAACTAAACTGATTTTGAACGATACATTTAACGGATTGCTTTTGAAAGGTGGAAGTTCCCAAATTTCAATGTCCCACTATCGGTTTGAAAGTAGATGAGGTGGTATTTGTCTGTTGTGCCCCCTCAGTTGCGTGTTGCTGAACAAATGAGGAGGGCACGTCACACTTGCCCCGCTGGCCTAGGCGCCGGTTCATTTGTAATCCGTTATCGCCTCTGACAAATCGCGACACTCACTATTTTCATGTCGCTGACGATCGAGGACCGTTCGAATTATGGAACGATTCACCTCCCGCTCCCACTGTGGAGCTTTCATATGGAATAAGTTTTAATACGAACCTTAAGACATAAAAGTAGGCCAAATCAGAGAATAAAGCTTTTGTTCTACAGAAAAAGACGGTACTGCTCAGCAGTCTTTACGACTCATACGTACTCACAATCTAGGCTTCCAACTTTGACTTTACATGTTGATTATTCAGCGTTATCTAGGTATAAAAGTTTGCGGGAAGACACTCGGCGTTGTGAAGCCTCGCGCTCGCTTCCCCGCGTTAATGCACGAGCACGTAGTTTCGTGTCGACGCAGAAAGTTGTGCAAAGTGCACATAGTGCGCGAACGCCACGGCAAAGCCTTCATTTGTCGGCTCGTGACGTCCGCTGACAAATGTGGACGGCTCTTTATGTACCCTCGCGCTCACACCCGACGAACGCGGTGCGATTATTCATGACTATGAAAAATGTAACGCTGTTTGCCAAGCGGTTTTAAACATAACAATTTGTCAAAATATATCAATTACACGCAATTCCTCTTAGTTTTATTTCTTTATTTTGTTACGTCATAGGATAGTAAATCAGGGAGAGACATTTCGCGTGCATTAAAACGAATGGCCGTTAAAGAAGTTATATATCTGGTTTTAGAGTAATTTAAAGCCTATGTACTCTCTGTAACGATTCTGCTCGTAGCGAAATTTCTATTGCTAGAGGGTTAGCGTAGATTGGGTAATTTATACTTGCCTCCAGCCTCCCCCTTCGGCAAGGGGAGGGAGATACAAGTACCACACTGTTCGCTAAAATTGCGTAATGAATCGATTACATGTACAGTTTAATTAGAAATTAATAGTATAACAGTTCCTTTTTGTATTTCAGATACATATTTTATTATAATGTCGACCACATTGATAATGGTTTCCGCAAAAAAGATACCGCATAATTATTTCGGCGCTCACAAAATTTGTTCTTCTGTATAATAAGTATTCAATAATAAGCTCCTTGACTTGGCTAAGCATGTTAAAATTCAATTTGTGAGTGGAACCGTGAAGCATAACGGATTGTGGACTGATTTCGTCGGCCCTTTTCTTCTACAATTTTACGACTCACCCGATCTTCAGATAGTATTTGCTCAACTCTCTCGAATACAATCATAGCAATCAGCTCAGTAACATTATTATTATAATATAAGCAGTTTAAATTACTTTGTTCTCGTATTTAAGTGCTTTAAACATAATGTTAAAATCAAGACGATTCTTAATGCAAAAATATACGCTATTAGCTTTTAAAATAAATACAAGTGTTATGTTTAGGCAGATTTATTCGTATAAATGAAATCATAAAAAAACGTAATTTTCATTATTAATCTAAACAGAGATTTTTAAATAGGCTTGCACAATACAAGTTCTCCTTGGAATAGCCCGTGTAAACATATAAAATCAGTTGCCCAAACATCTATACCTAATTCTAAGATCGACGCTTAATAATAACAAAAAAACATTAATCGAAATGTTTAAATTCAAATTGTAGTCCGAAAAATCCAAACAATTTAAAACGTCTCATTATTTCACATTTTTAATTTTTTTATTTTAAACATAAGTACATTCACATTTTTTTTGAAATTTTATTATTTACCTTATCATTACTAATTTTTTGATACAATATGTTAAGACAAAACGCATACCGTAACAATTAAATGGTATAAAGTTTACATTAGGAATCATTTGTTTTAGGTGGAATGCAAAAAGGCACAGCCGAAAGAAGTGATGCTACCAGCTAACCTGGCGAAGACGAGAGCCGCAGGACGCGGCGCGTACGGTGAGTTGTTAGGTAGCGCCGTGGCCGCCGGCGCCGGCGTGCGGTACGCCCCCTACCCAGTCCATGCGCCGGCGCAGCTGTTGGTAGCCGGCGCGGGTATGGGCGCGGTAGCGAGCGGCGCACACGCAGCAGTCTACCGCCGCGCGCTCGCCGCACTCCGCCCCGCACCGCGCCCGCCGCGCCCGACACTCGCGCCACTTACCATCCCCCCACTCGCATATTCCGTCTCCGAACTTCTAGGCGCACATGCTCTCGACATCCCCACCATCTACTCTCCTCTCACTCACGCTACGATTCCAACGCCTTTGCATCTCTGATCCGCGGTCCTTTTCCAGCAACATCCTCACCACCCCTTCTGAAATCTAAATTCGTTTATCATTTTCTAACATTCTGAGTAGCACTTATTGAACTCCGACCTACGCTGCGCTGGCAAACTTTTCCTATCCATTCCTACTTTTCTCTTACATTCCTCTGCTCTCTCGCGTTCTGTGTAGGCAACTTTTGAAATGTACTTTAAGGAACTTGATAATATCCAAAGTGTCTTATTTTTAGTAATGCCGTTAGACAATCAGTTAGTTGGCAGATTTTTGAAAAGTGTATCGACATAACTTAGAGATACCATAGAGTCAGTGATTATGTAACAATTTATACATAAACAACATTTTATCAGTTAGTAGAAAGAATATTCTGGAACAATTTTATGTAGGGTTAATAGAGAGCAATATTTTTCTACCAGGTAGTAGGTGCTTAATTTCGTTTAATTACGGTATAGATAGAAAAATTTAGAACAGAGCCTGGTCTTTTTTCTCATTTCTAAGTAGCGTTTGATATGGAATATTAAAAAGGGCCTATAGGTTCTGCTGATTCTTGCCAGTTTTTGCCACATTTCCATCCATGATATGAAACTAATCCGTTTAGCGAAGCAAGTCTATATTATCATTGCGGCTAATTTGGTGAGGTGTTCTAAATGATATTTTCATAAATGGTATTATATTCTTTAGCTTTTTATTATAAACTAGCTTTACACTCGATGTCGGCTTTTCAAAAATGTTATCAGTGGAAGAAACGAGGTACCTATTAACATTGGATGTTATTATGAGTTTTGTGATACTTAGTTTATTTATTATTTATTTTGTTTGTCAAGCAAACCGAATAGCTTAGGTTTATTAAGCCCTATTGTGTATTTTTAGTATTTGCGGTTAGATACTTAATTTTTATTTCTTTTTTAATTTCATAATCTTGACAATATTATATTTATTTATCTTGTGCAATGCCAAAAAGACTTAACTTAATGTTCACTATTAGTTATATTTAGTTTGTGTTCTAATTTTTACACGATTAATAAATTATTATTTGTTAATGTTTACGAAATTAAGGTGTTCGTAATACGAATTGTATTACCGATCATGTTTATCGTAAACTAATATAGTATTAATTGTATTAACTTAATAAGTAGGTGACTTTTCGTAGTACTTAGATTAATAAATATCATTTCTAAAATATTTAAAATCGTCTGTTTGTTTAACATGTTTAGATATAGACTAACACTATGTAGAATAGATTAACGATTCAATGGGAGGGATATTATTGTAATCATTGATGGTGATAGTGTACTAACATACCCCATTGAAATCATTCTAGTGAACTTTTCGATAGTAGATTTTAATTAGGTCTTTTGAATGTCGTGTATGGTTAATGTAATCTAAATATATTTAATACTCTTATTATATATTCAATATTATGCAGTTCACACGATACATTTTCGCCAAGCAAAATAGTGTCTCACGGCACACACTCTATCAAGTTTATAATATTATAACTCCATTGTGTTTATGACTAGCACACTAATATCTTATGTAAGGTGTGAAGACCGATCAATTTATGTAAATGTTTTTACATTTCTAGATTTCATGTGGTCATTGGGTGCTCTTCCTGACGGTAAGTTTACTATACTCATTTTATTTTTAAAGCCCCTTCATTTCTTTCAATCGTGTATATTGAAATCATAATTTGTATGTCGGAATGAGCGCTTCATATACCGATTTCAAAGTAACTCGGAGTGGTTGTTGCTCCACATACATTAGGCATACCAGAACGGATCTTAGGTGCATTATCATAGACAACAGTACAACGTAAAGTACGAGGTGACGATGGGTCTAATGAATTGATTATGGAACACAGCGATACGTCGTGTAGCGGCGTCGTCCATCAGTCCATGATGGATCGCGTGGCCAGACAGATACACTATTTTGATTGGCAATATTATGATAAACGATCCGGTGTGGTAATCATATCAGCCTCCGTTGACGGTCCGGCCATCATTCATTTTACTATTTTATATTCGACTCCACATTTCATGATATCGATACTATATAAAGTACATTTTTCGTATAACTGCCATTAGTGTATTGTATTTCGGTTTAGACAATTAATTAGCCTTGTTTGGACCTAGCATAGCTTGATTTGGTTCCTAATTAAATAACGTAATGAACTGCCCTAGATCTAATCACTTCTACAATAGCTGTTTCGTCGTTACTCCACGAATAATGCCCTACATTAAGCGATGTGTACAAAATATCATCTGCTGGACATTGTCCAAAGCTGTGTCGTACAGAGCTTGTATGATATACTTTACCTACCTTTTATGTGACGGTTCTATTTGCGAACTGGGCCATCGAGACGAATGTTAGACATCAAAAGTTCGTATCGGCCGAATCGACGTCAGGAATAGCGTGTTCAAATTAACGCGGCATCAAACGAGAGCATGGACTTTTAAGTTACCCCGCTTTTTAATTACTGACGCTATATCTAACATATGCTTTTTGTTGTACAGGTTTCCCCGCAGCGTACGCCGCCTACGCGGCAGGACGTAGCTATTCGGGCTATCCTAGCTTCGGGCTGCCATACCCTGCAGGTAATCCCCTGGCGAGCTTGCACCACCAACTGTCCGGCAATCATTACCACCACTTGGCAACACTTCTGCCATACCACCCACTCGAGCTCAGTGGGGTTTACAACGTACACGCCATGCATCTGTGAACTAGCGCCAGCGACAATGCATTCCACTAACCGCTAACAATTCGCAACCCACACAGATTCGCTAACCGACCTCCCAACTCGTCAACCATTCGTGAACTTAACGACGCATACGCTTTCCGTATCTATAACTCTGGTGACGTGTCCTAACTTCCCATTCCACTAACTCGTGCCAAAGCACCGGCAAAAGTTCGCGTGAACTCTACTAACAACTTACTAACAAGTGAACACCTCTAACAATGACTGAACCATCTAGATGAATCTGTCGCGCTGTCAATTACAAAACGTCCAAGTTTTGAGAAACGCTATTTATTGTTTACTATTTCTTCAGAATTACGTACGTCGAGACAATCCGGCCAAATGCGAGCGCCTCGCTGTATGTTTACAGACGATTCGCCCTAACGATTCTCAAATGCTACGCGTCAAGCAAACACTCTAGCGCAAATATCGTGTACGCTTGCCCCGCCCCGCGCACCCCCGCCGCGCGCCCGTCGTCACCTAGTATCACGCTATCGCCCACTCCTCATTAACAGCGAAAGCTTTTAAAAGAGATTTAAACAGATTCAAACAAAAGTACTGAAAAAAGTGACGTCCTTTCTGTGGTGACTTCTATGTAAATCTCGGGACAGACGAAAAGAATTTTCACTAATTAAACGTAGATTTTACTGGAGGCTTTTAGTCGATCCCCTCGAATCCGGCGAGTAAGTTGTATTTTTGTTGCACCTTTTATTTATTTTGGGCTAGTTTGTTATTTCGTGTAATGGAAAACGAACGAATAAAGCAGTGGATTCGATGGTACGCAGCCGCCGGTTGCCTAATAGGTGCGGGGCGGGGTCTGACACAGCTGCACAAATACTCTCCTTGTATTTGTCAACATAACTTTCTTGAGCCGCCTTCGTTCTACCATAATTGTGACTCTAAGCTTTGACTCTTCCCAGTGGCAATTTTTTTCTGCTGGCGTATGGCATTGTTTCAGCCGAACGGTAACAAAATGTACAGAGCTTTGAAAATTACGTTTTATGGGAACTGAACATAAACTAAATCCGGCTACGCTCTTTGATTTCGCTAGCAGCGGCTGATGTTATCGATGTCGATCCAGTGACTACGCTTGACTACGTTTTTCTTTCTGATTGGTAGTACAAATCGTTACGCGCTAATTACCTCGCAGTCAGCATTTTACGGCACGCGAGACAGACGTTTCGAGCCCCTCGCTACAAAAACGCCGACTGCGGCTGTTAGTTCACTTGTAAATATAATCGAACCATGAAACGGTTCAAAAATGTTACACGACTACAAATCGATCGCTGAAATCAATATAATCGCCAATTAAATTCTGCAGTTTCTAAAAAGTACTGTTTTATTAGCTTACATTTACATATATAAAAATGCAGCTAAAAAAGTTTTTATTGATGTACATAAAAAACGCCAGTAAAGCACTGAATTTTCATAAATTACTCGTATCATAATATACATATCTGTCCAATAAAATTCCTTACATTATTCGATAAGCAGATTATTGTTAAATAACAAATTAAATATAAGTTTATATGGATTGAACGAAACTTTATCACCATACCGTATAAAGAGGTTTATTCACTGGAAGAGATTAATTAAATTTTACCATTTAAATGTAAAATATGTGTCTCCTTTCCGTAACAAAGAGACTTGCGAGGTGTTTAAAATTTAAATATCTCGTAAAGTATGTTTTGTTGGATTAATATGAATTTCTATTTAACCGGTTTTTACCTGAGTATACGTAAGGTATTAAATACTATTTCTTTAATATCATATTATTTTATCATTCAAATTCAAAATAGAATTGTTTCATTTAATTAAAGTTATAAAAATACTTAATAAAAGTTATACATTTTTATAGTTACCGTTCATCGGTTCTGGACGCCCCTCAGGCTATGATACACCAGGAGAAAATATAGGCGGTAAAAATCTTCAGCGCTCCTTTAAAACAAGAAATAAAAAATTGTCATGTTACAGTATAGTTTTGTTTCAATAATGAGAACAAATGAGAGTTTATAGTATGTACCAATGGTATTGAGAGCTGTCCGCTGTCCGATTATAAATGGACTTTTTATTACTGAATGCAGAAACAGTGATGGAAATTTTTATTCAATCCTATTTATAATTTAAACAGTCATTGTTTTTTTATAGGCTCTTCTGCACAGGACTCGCTAACAGACTTTTTTTATTATGGAATAAAATCCGGTTACATGCTTCAAAACAGCAGATGTCACGACAAAATGTCGCCACTGCGGCCCTCAAGTTCGCCTTTAGTATGGAGTATTCTCTTCCAGAAAGTTGAAAACGATCGCACGTACCGTCTGAAGGAAGAGAGTTTTTAAACTTGTAATCCAATATTTCAAAGTTGTTCACAATAGAATGAGTATTAAATGAAACACCACCAGATGTTACCGCGTGGTGATAATGGGGCGGCGAAAAAAAAATTTTAAGTAAATTATAACATAATTTTCATATGAATCGAGAGCGGTCTCGTGTCATGTGCCAGCCACTAGGGCACAGTTTATACGTAGTTTGCACCGTGTCCGCGAATAAATCAGCTGAATTCCCCACACAAACTATGATCCGTCGTAAGCCGCGAACTAACCGGGATAAAAACGTCTATATGAAAACTTCGAAATACAATTAACGGGGATAGCGAAGATTATCTAAGCATTAGATCTCAGGTGCTTCAATGCAAACGTATTCCGCGCATTCAATTCTGTATCCTGAGTAGGTTAGTGTTTTTCGAAAAGTGTTAAATTAGACGTAGGTTTTTTCCTGTCTCTTATATTAGTAATACATAATTATCCTCTATTTAGCATGCTGTAGTATAGCGTTTGAATTTATATAGATTAGACGTAGACTGAACACAATTTTTATCATATCTATTTTCTGTCTGATTTAATATTATGTTCATGGTCATATATTTTTTTACTTATATGCCACATGGTTTTTTGAAATCGGACTAAATTATGGTACTAAATACGTAATATTTTTCGTTATGATAAAAGATATTTTATATGTTTTTCATTTGTTAAATACATTTTTTGTTGTAGTCGCCATAATACATAATTTGAAAAATACCAGTACGAACGGGCTTATTCAGGTGTATGTTGAATAGTAAGTTAATTAATAACCCGTCATTTGTCATCGTCGATGCCATGAATATGATATTGGAAAATAAATACGAGTAACACTTATTGTTTGTAATAATACCTACGAGTATACGTGATTAATAAAACTTTAACGCACGTCCAATGAAACAGGGCGCTTCATATGTTGACGTAATGACCAGGTTTATTAATTCATTGGAAAGAAGTGTATCATTCTCCATTCGCTTTCTTTTATATTTGTTATTGAATTTATAGTAGTAGTATATTTTAAGAGCTCAACTTCATATAACACATCACATTACTATTCGAGTTAAAATATATTTCGCAAAAAAATTTGGTGTCATCTACACACATTAATTTATAAAACAAAAATTGCAATAAATAAATCAATTAATGGAGATGGTGTTTTGGTTCTAAATACGTTTTTATTTTATTTCTCAATAATTTTCGCGTTGTGTTCAGTCGACATTATGGTTGCGGCCATAGAAAATTTTGATTGTTTGGTGCCGACATTGCCAATGGTATCTTGGTTAAATGTACTCACAACACAGCAAAGGAACGAGCTTCGGCATTGAGATCTGTTTTCTATGACCGAATCACTGTAGCAGTTTCTACGTATATCTAAGAGTAACGTTTATGATTAATATTAAATACGTAGACTAGGTGTTAATTTCACATTACTAAGTTTAGAGGATGAGTAGGAAATAAAAACATCATAGACATTGATTTTCGTAGTTCATAATATGTATAATTGTCTATCTAATTAGCGTTATCTAGTTTAGATTTTTAATTTATTTATTACCAACAAAAAAATTTAATACTATAATCGAGCTTGAAAAGTGTTATTTTAATACTTTATTGAATATTCGCTATTGTTAATGATATAAAAAGTATACTTATGTAGCTTATACACTTACTTTGCGTTTCAACGTTATGGTCTCTTTTTATGTATTTTAAATATTTACACTGCTTAAGCAACGTTACTGATATTAATATTTATTGTTGTTATTGTGTAATATTTTTGGAT
>DVPD01000269.1:0-12492 GCA_018237605.1 Apyrrothrix (Melanopyge) sp. n. Burns01
GAGAAATTATGATGCACTAAAACATATTTTACTTTAATGTTTTGGTTAAGTATTATAAAAATATATAAATACGTTTACCGGTATTATGTAAAAAGTTGATAAGATAGTTACATTTTATGCGTGGGTCCTTGGCGTGTTTAGTGTGCTTCGTCGTCAGATAAACGTAAATCCTTATCGTAAGTTTATTTTTCCGACGAAGCGGCGTTGATCATTTCATTCAAGCGAATTCAAAGTGCTCTCATTAAAAAAATGTTTTATTCCGTTTAAGTCCCAGGTAGTGTCTCGGAATGTTCGCTGTTTTTTGTAGTGCTTGTTAGTTACGGGCCCTACCGGGTCAGGTCCTTGCTTTTATATTGCACATTTTCAAAGATTTAGGATCTTCTTTGATGTGAGCCAAAAGGTAAACACATACAGTATTATAGAAACGCATTGAACCGTCGTCGCATAGACTTTATCTTTTATTGTTAGATCGAATGAACACAATAGTGGCGATGACAATAGCATATCTTAAAATACGTCGCTCCATAAAAAATTTTGACGGCGAAATATTATTCGGTCACGATTATAAATCTAGGAATTATAGTAAAAATAAATTAAATAATTTAGATGGCACCCGCATTCGGCGTCTTCTTTCAGAGGAACGGCCATTACTTCTAACAATCTTGCGGTTCGCCCCGCATGTAGTGGGAAGATTGCAGTAAAAAGTGGTATATTCTAATAACGAGTGGTCATAAAAGATTGCTCTGATTCACTACAAGGCGAAACAGGTTTTGCAATGTGTTGATATCTTATAAACAAGGATCGTGTATCCGGTCACTTTAAGCTGTCGACACTCAAATTTCACCATGTGGTCCGTGGTAGTTTGATAAATTTGACTTAGTAGCGCCTATACAAGGGTCAAAATTAAATGGTCGCAAAAAACATTTGCGCTTGCTCCATCGCCTATTAATTTATTATACCGGAAGACAAAATCTCGAGAGGAAATAGAAGGGCGAGCGCAGCACACGTGTTACAATATTTGCTAAGCGCTGAGCAAACATCTGCGGCCACCTATCCACGTTTCATGAGAACACATGTATACCTACACTTGCCGCGACACCTATCAACGCCGTTCCGAACTTATCAATCTGGTTTGGTACCGGGCCTGTACCGCGAAACATGAGTTAATCCTGAGTAACTCGATTAATGTCGTTTTTTCTTTTATAGGTACCGTGCTTTACGGAGATCAAAGTGCGGCCATTAAGCGGCTTGTTGATTGTGAAAAAACGAGTATTCGCCTCAAGAGGGACCCGAACGCTGTTGGAGCGCGAGAGACTCGGAGAGAACCTCTAATTAAGCGCAATCAGTATATTCCTAATGAGAGGGGAAAATGTTGGACTATAACGACCCCATCGATGCATTCCGCAGAGCGACCGACCACCGACCGAACAACGACCGAATACTCCGTTTGCATTACGTACATCGATGGAATAGTATTATCAAGACTGAAACGATCATTTATTGTTCCATAGAAGCATTTAGTAATATCTTAAAAGACTCGAAACATCGCTGTGCCTTAGCCTGTAGCCTTACACTAAAGTAACTTCCAGTAAGACTTAGTTGAAGTTTTAAATTTTAATATTGTTATCTAGTCATTACGTTTAAGTATAGTTATATTTTGTACATACTTTTATTGAGTGAGTGCATCAGATTACTCTGTAAATTTCGAACTGATATTATTCCGTTAAAAAAGTAATAAGAATGAATCGTGTTAATGTCAAATACTATTTGAGACAAAGAGATAATGAATGTGTACATATATACATAGCATTTAGCACCCTAAGACAGATTCCTAATAATTTAAGACGTTGATAAAAAATATTGTTAATAATCACGACAATACCACCAATAATAATCAGCCAGTTTGGTTGTTTAAGTAAGTTAATAAATATAACATAAAAATAATTCAAAGAACATCTGTGTTTTTTTTACAACTGTTTACCTATTGCAACACAAACAGTTAATTGTGGTGAGACTATATATGGTAATAAAAGGTTCTACTCCATGAATTAAAAAGTTAAAGTACTTGAGATAAAAGAAAAATTTATTGTTTTGTCCCTATTCGCTATCAGTTGTTAAAGATTTTGTTTATAAACTTAAAAATATTAAGTTATAGTAATTAAAAAAAACATAATTATTGATTAATGCAATTAATTCCAAAAGGAAACATTTTTTCTTTCAATTAATCTGGAGTTTATTTAGTATCCGTATAAGTATAAGTGAAATAGGCGATAGAAGAAAATTCTTTTACTCAAACGTAAATAATAATTAAGTTATCACACATACAACATACAACGTACATGTATTTATTAAATAACCATTTCATTTTCGTCAAGTTATTGCTATGATAGGTTCAGTTCATCTACTCATTATACATTTAAAAGTATTAGGTGGAATATTGCAATAAGTACAAGAACACCGCGATTGGAAACACTGCAATTCTGAATTGCTAAATTAAAAGAACAAAAGATTCTTTACTACACGTGCCTCAGCTCGGATTACGTTGCGAAACGAAAATAATAACATAAACGAAATACCCAAATGGGCGCCCCTAAATATCTCGATGTAGCATTTAATTTGAAAAAGACAATTCGCATTGCAAAAGATCACGTCTTTGGCCGCGCCCACTGAATCAAGTTGCAATAGTAATTTTTGATAATAGAAGGGAAGCTCGAGCGATTATGGGCGGATATTTCCGTCGGTGTTATTAATTGTTTGAACTTGTTATCGTCGTGTTTAAACGGGACGGTCTAGATGCGACGGATGTGTGCCACCACATCTGTAGGATATTCGCGAATGGCATTGTCAAGGCTTTAGACTGCTCATTAATTTCCTTTACATTAATTGTCGGTTAGTATGCGATGCTGCGTCCGTTCGCAGCAAAGTTTTTACTCGTCTGGACGACGATAACAAGTTTTTTATGTCATATTAGCAGGCAATTCAACTCAAATTGATAGTTGGATGCAAATATCGGATGCTACTCGTACTTAGTGTTTTATTTTTTATACATAAGTACTGTTATTATGATCTGTCACATATGACAAACTCACTTGACATCAACACTAAAAATTGATGAACACATGTGTTTGTGTGTTTGAATGTGTATGTATCCGTATGGGTGTACATATACATTTAATATACACATCCATATATATTTATACACATATATGTATAACATACAAATATATAATAATATTTCTATTCAATACGACATAGTTACAATAGTCTCCCAACACTTTTACTAAAACGGTAGGAAACAAAACTAGAGAAAAGTCGAGATGTTTATTAGTGAAATTGTAGGGCCGAAATGACGGCCATAATTAAAACCCAACAGATATATGTATGTACTGTATAACGAATAAACAACACGCTTGACAAGTTTGTTAATAACCGAACTAGATAACTAATGGAAAGCTTGTCGGAAAACAGCTTTGTAATTCGGCGATTGTTAGGGCGACCATATTATATATACAAATGCGTGCCGAGAATATTTAAAATATTCGCATGTGCATCTAATGAACGCGGCGACCGCTTGATCGCAAAATTCAAATTAAAAATCTAAAAAATCCTTATTATATCTAACTATATCCCTTCTATTCCAATAACACGAACGTCTGGCAATAATTACCGAATACGGATCATCATTATCATCATCACCAGCCTATTCCCGTCCACTGCTGGACATAGCCTCTACAATAGCATGCCTCTGAGCTCGATCTTCAGCTTTTAGTATCCGATTAAGGACAAAACGTGAAATTATTTCAAAAATAATTTGTACCGTTAACAATTTATGTAACCTGTTTCTGTATTTCATTTATGTGTGTCCACAGTGACGTCTGGTAGCCCTAGTGCGCAGCGCGGGCCGGCTCGGGCGCAGTCGGGGCCGCTCGTGCGACAAGGCACGCGACGGTCGCGCGCCGCAGCTGCTTCAGCTGACCACTTGCGCAGAACCGATTGCTGCCGCAATAAAAAACTCAAGGCGCATAATTAAGTTTGGGAAGATTTTTATTCTTGGGAAATCGTACATGTGGTACCGTTGCATAATAACTGTTTGACCTTTACGCATTAATTGTTATTAACATTTTATTTAATATTATCAGAATGTCACGCTAAGTCCCTTACGGGATAGGCAGGAGCATCGAATATCAATATATGTGTTTTTACCGACCTGACATGCATCTGCATTCGTTACTCTCTATATACGCACACCGGTTTGGAGACTTTGGTCTCCTCCATCAGCAAGTATATGGTTTATTGGTCAAGATAGATGAGCCTTGGTCTCCCTCGGCACCTGCATCCATAAGCATTCGCTTTATACCTACATACATCAGTTTAGTCATTCTTTCATCAGCCATTCTTTCTACATGTCCAAGCCATTGGAGCGTGCCCTTTCGCATTTAAAAATAAATACAGCGACAAAAATACCTAACAACATAAATTGGTAAATATAACGTTCTTGATAAATCCTGAACTAAGTGGGCCTTGTGCACTCAAGTGCATACAAAACCCCGTGTCCTTGGCCGACAGTGTACAGTTGCCGCCAATAAGCGTGTGACCTAAATCCTTCGGCGCAGGCGCATGTATATCGTTATTTTTAAGTATCCAACAAGTTCAAGTATGCCAGTAGAGCCAAAAGCTACAAGCAAAAAACGACAGTCTGCTACTACGGGTCCTTTAATATTTTTTTTTCAAAACACAAAGCGCTTGAATAGGTTTTATAGGCCGTTAACTGTGAGTTATGCAATGCCAAATAAAGATACAGTCCAATGTTCACGTACAAATGTTTCATAAATTTGACCGTTTCATTAATCTGGCGGCGTTGCGGGCTCTTAAAGCCGCACCGCAATAAAACTCATTAATGACCTTTAATGAATTGGATATTGATAGCATTTTTCGTCTTTCTAAAATAACTCGAATAACTTCACTGAATTCTTTAACAGGTAGGAATTACACCGTTGTGTGTGACACAACAGTGCATAGTTTTTCATGACAGGACCCACTAAATTGTTCACTTAATTGCGATACCCAAATATGTAGTGTGACATTTTTACCTATTTAGGCCAAGGAGCAAAAGGTTCGCTTTAGCATCAAATTACTAATTAGCAAATAGCTATGTTTAGACGAATAGCGATTCAAAACGTCGAGTCAAATTTTAATCTAAACATGCTATTGAATCTAATTATTTGTATTGCGATAAACATCCCTTATACCCGTACATTATATTAGAAAATTACTGCTGCTCTTTCCACGACACTGTCGAGACTACAATATAATGTGGCATAAGCTCTGCCTAAAATACGCGTTTATACTTTTTATGATGTACATAAATAGACACATTACGAAGGCAGTAAAATAAACATGTACATATGATTTTATTCGAAATCTCTACAAAAAAAAACTATGTAAAAATGTAATTTAATATATGTATTAATACAGTTACATAATTTTTATTTGTGTAAAACTATTCCACGCAGTAATAATAAATTATTTACTTTCAACTTGATGTTGTGTCAAAGTAAACGTGTGTATACACATCTTTTTAGTCGCTCGACCGAATTCTGTCTGATCATACGATGGGAAGCGCTTGAGTTGAAAAATCACTATATCGGCCTCGCTCAAAGGAGCGTCGTTGCGTCGCGCTATTCAAATAATTAGGGTCCCTACAACCACCGCTCCAACCGAATTAAACCACATTAAACCCTATACTGGTTCACCACGAGAACGTGTCGGCACTGAAGAGCAACGCTTCGCGAACAATGTTTGTACTCATATTTTTAAGCTTTATTATTCCTTTTATGCGTTTTAATCCAATAAAAATAAATATTTTTCATTTTCACTGCATTCTTAAAAATGTCATTTTATCATTTACCATTTTATCTCAATATACATTCTGCGTACAAAAATACAGAGGTATTTGCTTGTAAATTGTAAAATGTCACTTCATATTTTTGCTGTTATAACAAAATTCTTATGATTAATACTTACGTTATATGACACCTGTGTTTCCGTAATTAAATATAACAGAAAATCTTCTCCATATTTAACTATTCCTGAATGTTCATAAGTAATCAATATCTCTTTAGAATTATTTCTTGTATCATATTATTTCTTGATGACTAATGTATTATAATAATTTTATTGTAGTGTGACATAGTAACTATTAGTACAGAAAGTGTTGGAACCGTTAAATATGAAAATGCTGTTATTGAATGAACTATTTCGTCGGATTATTTTCATAAGTTACGCTTTGTAAAGTACACGACCAAACTGCTTCTCATCAAGATTGCATTTACAGTAATTAGGTCAGAATTTTATGTGTTATATGTATTTTTGTACACAAATAAAAATAAAGAACTAAAATGCAAGTCAAATTACTTGCGGCGTTGAACCGTATTGAATAACTCACCCATCCCATTCCATCAGAACTCGCCCCAACCTTTGAATGAATTACACATTCCATGATAAGCCCGTAATGTTCAAAATGGAAACTTGGTCTGCCTTGGAATAATTCAACAATGAGTTCGTCGACCTAACCAGGTGGTGAGTGACAGCAGATTTTATGAGTTATCAGTAAGCGGAAGAAATTTCTATCAGTGATATTGACTACATTACTGACCTTACATAATGCGTTCTAGATTACATTAACATTCGTTGTACAATCACTTTAAATTTATCAAAGTTCTTCAATAATACAGCTGTCAGAGTGATCGAGGAAGACATTATAATATTTGATAGGCCATATGAATACAAAATAAACCCTTTTATGAGGCTTATTATAACTTTGTAACAGATGCCTATTTTATAAAACTTATTGCGCTTATCATCGCTTATTATAAGTGTATTTTAATGAAAATGTAATTGATTTCATAGGAAATTAAACATATTAGCAAACTTTTGAAATCCTGTCTGTTTTGTTTATTGTAAATTGCACCTATGGTATCTACAAAAACTTGAATAAAGGGAAATAAATTGAAAATAAACAAATGGAGTTTTTTTACTAAGTAATATTAAGGCTGAGCATTTGTACAGAACGATAGTTGTATTCTTAATTGAGGTTTTCGAATCGTCGTAAAATCAACACAGAGCGAGAAATCCCGGCGCTCGTCCCCGCGCCATGTCAGTCAGTTTCGCTCTAATGAAGGTGGATTCAAAAAACTGTACTCGCCCCCGGTGGTCCAACACTGTCAACCAGGACAGCTTCGTCATTATGCAAGTTATAGAGCGAATCACTTCCCATGGTCCACGATCACGTGGTCTCGAGTACGTGACGGAAATTGAACTAACAAGGATTCTGACAGACCTAATAGAGAAGAGTTGTAACTATGCTGTTTTACTTGGATTTATGTTATTTAAATAAACGATGCTTCGTTATACAACAACGTTCGAACAAAAACGAAATTTTTCAAATTTTGTATTCCGCCATATTAATAAATGTAGATACGCAATGCATTGCAACATTTCAAGTTACTTTAGCACAAGAAACGCGAGTGCAATCAATGTAATAAAAATGAAAATCGAAAAAGCAATCGTGGCGCACGAGGGGATATAATTTTAAAATGAAAATACAAAGTTGACAACGCGCAAACAAGGTGCATCTTTGCATATTGAAACCATAAACCAAGTACGCTAGCTGTAAATGGAGTAATTCTAAGAGATATTTCACGTAACAACGTTCATAAATTACGTTATATTTCCAAACAAGTCTTTCTCAAAACTTACACAAGCTAAAAGTTATATTATTAATAACTAAATTAGTGACACAACATCTGCCGGTCATAATCTTCACCTGTGTTCCGAAATTTCCGTAACCAAATTGTATTTTGTAAATCGTGTCATATACGCTTCTGACTAATAACCGCCAATCAGTGTGTTCTTTACGGCTAATATCTGCGTCGGTGCTTATTTAGTGTACAAACCGAAATTTGCTAATAGCATTCCGTCAGTTCGTTGAGTGTAGTATGGAGCCGGTGCAGTATTTAAAGGGGCATTAAACGCTAACGTGTTGGTAGCTGGTCATTAGGCGCTGCACCGCCCTGAAGTCTGGCCTTTTGCGATGAAATGACTGATTACTGACCAATATCAGATACGAAGTAATAGTAGAGCACGGAGATTTTCCGTAATCACCCGCATGCACCGAGCTTGAGCGTATGAAAAACGAGAACCATTGACGCATATACCAATAAATGGATCAATATATTACTAGGACATTCTCACAGTACTAATCAAACCTATTATCATGATAAAATACTTTGTAATCATAGAATCGGACCGCATTAATCAGACACTAACGAACCGATAAATTGATCACGACAGATAAAACGATTCACAAACAAGTAACATTACAAAAATATCCGTCCCAGGGTAATCTGTTAATGCTCGCATCAAAAAGGTAGCGCCTCGTCGTAACTCGATTTACTTATATATTAATGTTTGTGGACCTTTAAATTCTATAATGAAATGCCATTTAACTACGTTGAGATAATGCACACAATTTACAAATTCTTTCGGATTCTTGTTTATATATGGTTTATCCATTTTATTCAAACAAAGATAACCTTATCTGCCTCGCCGTGGCCGTAAACTGGACTTATGACGTGTTTCTTTTGGTTAGTAAAGATATTCGATTTATTACATTAAATCGAATTACTCCTCCGTAAAATCATGCCTGTAATTCCCGAAGAGGTAGGCAGCGGAGTATAGTACACTCCCACGTTTCACCAGTTACCTCTTCGTCCCATTATGGTAAATAGGTGGTGAGTCTATTGCAATACACCGGGCAAAAGTCCAGACTCCAAGCCATTTAAAACAAATCTAAATTAGAAAACTCCAATAGTCCCGACCCGGTATTTGAACGCAGGACCTATAGATCTGCAGTCGCGCTTGCAGCCAACACGACCAACGTCTCAACGTTATTCCTACAATGTAATAAATGTACAACAATGTGTTAGTGCCGCGTTAAAAATGGCGATTTTTATTTTCTTATAAGCTTCGTTATTTCGTATTCCAGCCACTGTAACGCTTTTGAATTTAGAAACCGCAGTAATGTCATTATTGTCTCTCTCTGTTTAAGTAGGTTCAATTCTGGTAGGACGATCAGTGCCATGCCAATGACATTGAAATTCATCTATTTCTGAGTAACAGGTCGTCGGCTTAGTTCAACCGCAATAATTTTCTGTGTGACTGCTCACATCAAGATACGGCACGAGTCATCGGTACAGAACAAAAGCATCTATCATGTCTCGATATTCCGCTCTTCTAAAGGTTTCTGTTTGTTAACATTTTAAAACCTAATAATATTCTAATTCTAACATAATTTTGAGTATCCTATTTAATTCATTTGTAATCACCTCCACTTTTCACGTAATAATAACTGTTTAACTTACTAATTGAGTAAACGTGCATTTGGAAAAAATATTTTGCACTTAAGACAATCCATTTAATTTTTTATGTATTAAAATATATAGGTACATTTCGAAACGGACATATAATGCCAAAGCAGGCAGATTCCATGTCATGGTAACCAGACGTCTAATAAACTATATATAAATGTGTATTTATGTAGAAAGCTCTTTTACACCGGCGCACTAAACAAATACCTCTGATCATCACACAAATATTTGTTCTGGGTGGAAATCAAACCTGCGAGCTCCGGTTTAGCAGTTTTGGGTTCACTAACCTCTAGACCAATGGGCCACTCAATTATTAATTACTCATTGCGAATCGATTATCCATTTATTATATTATCTAAGGAGATTTTTAAGACACGGGGTTCTTCAAACGTAGTGTTAACAAACCCCTTTAAGGTTCCCTTGTGTTGCCTACACTTAAGTAACTCCGCTGATGTTGCGAATGTCCATGGCCACTTACCATCAGGTGGGTCACCTGCTTATTCGCCTTATCTTTTGATATTTAAAAAACGTGGTCGCATGTTCCCCAGGCCACCCGCTATTGCGGGAATGACCCGTATCAAGCAACGGGACGTAAAAGTTCTCCATGCAAACCGAGTTGCTACTCTACATTCTAAAAACATACCATCGCTGGTTGCTTGCTTTGCTATTCAGAATATGTACAAATGTCCTGTTTTCCAAAAAAAATCTAGCCGGTATTATACCTTAACGGGCAACCTTCAACTACGAACATTTTAGGACAAGGTAACAAAAAGTTGGCAAAATGTTGAATTTGTTGACTTCGGACAAAATAAAAACGTACCATTGATAGATAGCTTTACAGTGATTAGGGGTTGTAGCAAGTGCGTAGCCGCGTAGTTCCGGTGTCGATTCGAGCCCACCATTGCCCAACGCCCGCCACGCCATGTTTATGAGATCCTTGCACGCAATCAAAACTGCTATTTAGTACGCACCATCGATATCGAATAAATCGAGATTCTTTAACAAACGTACAAAAAGAAAGAAATTCACTTAACCAAAAGAATAAATAAAAATGAAACGAATTAAGCTACCCTTTTAATAGCTTCACGGCTTACTAGTAAACACTGGTTTGCGTAGTTCTAGTAGCAAAGTTCAGCAGATTTCCACAATCATAGGGTTTTCAATTTATCATCCAAATTATATAACTTTTTCAATAAATCTTACTCGTAATTCAGAAAACATATTTTAGTTCCTTTTCATGTGGTCGTGTGTTCCTCTACGATTACACATGGATATATGTCACATTGAATAACGCGGAAATTATCAGCAAAGTTTAAAGGACGCTACATGTCTAAAAGCTCATACGAAATATGCATAATAACAACTAATAAAAAAGCATATTGGAAAACAACGATATTGTAAACACAACCGTATTTTTTATTCCCTCTCTAATAACAACAGCCATTGTAGTTTACTCTATTAAATTGAAGTATCTACTAAATCTACTACATTTTAAAGAAAAACGCGAACGGTGTAATAATCGTAATTCTTAAAAAGAAATAAGAAAGTGTAGAGGCAGGTGCAATTTCGCATTTTTTAAGTTGCTTACTTACAAGATACCGAAGTACAGTAAAAATAAAATAAAAGTATGCGATACTGGAAGGTAGCTCTAATGTCTTAATTATCGAATGCAGCGTAACCGTTGCTAATTCGCTTGTAATAATAATTGTCGTTAAGGTAATAGTGTCCACTAGGAGCCAACCATAGATAATGAACTGTGGAGTCAGCTGAGACGCTTAATGGCCAGTAGTTGCATAACGAATTGAACTATCCAAATCGGGTACAATTGACTGTGATCATGAATTTCGTTGAGATTCATTTCTTAATGAAACTGAAAAAGCGAATAATTCGTTAATAAAACATAAACGTCAATAGTTTTTGCAAAAATCTGCGAGTAACTGTTGAATATCATGAAATAAATATCAATCATTGGATTATTATTAATTGGATTATTATTAATAGAAAATAATAATGTTATCTTATTTAAACATTGGTTTTCAAATTCTCATGGCATCGTATGGTTATTGGATATATGTCAGCAGAGATGGAAAAAATATGGCTTCACTTATGAATACAGAAGATGTTATGGGCGTAACTAACAACACGTACCTACCATAATAAATATATTACGATAATATTATTAGATACAAATAACAGTACACGTAATGAACAATCGCGTTTCATGAACACTTCGAATATATTACAATGTATAATAATAAACGAAACAAAGTTGTTATAAAATGAATTAACTTCTTTTAAAGAACTCGGGCGGTCAGTTTATAATATTGAAATAAAAATAATTTATTACTCACCATCATTGGGTAACACAACATCATTATTATTATTGTACATTTTTATGGAGGTAACTTTCTTTAAAATTTGGGTAATGATATTAACATTTGAATGCGAGGAAATGTTGGAAATGAGCATAGATTATTGTGTGTATAATTGAATTTGAAGATGGAAGATCTTTCCGGTGGTCCGCCGCTAGTAGCCAAGATCTCAGTAATAGCGGTGACGAATTGAATCTTCTGCCTACCGCCATCATTCTAATGGATTTATTACTACACGTTACAGAAAACGACCCGACTGCGCCTGTTAAATGGTGTTAATTAATTTTAATAAATTCAATTTTGTTCGAACAAAAATTTGATGAACGATTATTTTATGATAGATGTACGAGTACACAAGTATTTTAAAACTATAAATACGTACCTCACTCGCAGTTTTCTCAGTAGCGGTACATTTTTATGCAATTATAATTATTAATGTTAAATATCTCAATAATAAATAGGCTTTTCATTGGCCCTCAAGAGTTCAACGATCCCACATTAAACAACGCGCAATCGGAGCAAGAACAACAAGAAGCCACGTTATATTTACTCATTAATATGCAAAATACTTATAACTAATACGTGCAATTGAAAACGCATTATGGAAGCGAAATTGATATTTTTAAAGCCGCAAAGAGAGATGTAAGTTTTAATTATGCCATTATTTTTAATTTACTGTGTATTCTGGAAGA
>DVPD01000270.1:0-12486 GCA_018237605.1 Apyrrothrix (Melanopyge) sp. n. Burns01
GACATAGGTCTCCCCTGAGGCGTTATGCCCATAATCCCCACGCTGGGCATGCGGGTTGGGGATCGCAGAGCACAGCCTCTCGCACCACCTACGCTGTTGCCTATAGGCCCCCAGGGCATGTAGCTGTGCTTAGGCAGACCACGCCATATAATGGTCCGCCAGCGCCGGGTTTAGTCGCCTCTTACGACACCCTGTATCCCGACACGGGGTCGGGAAATGTATTCTCACTGCGCCCCGACACGGATGTGTCGGATACATCGGATAGTTTTGAAAATAGTCGGACGTTATAAAGTAAGTTATAAATAAATAAACACAAACAGTTTAACAGTAACAAAATGTTAACTACACTCCTCTGCCTATCTCTTTGGGCATTACAGGCGTGGTGTCACGTGAAGCATACAGCTAGTATATAATTCAATGATACTGCTTTGTATTACGCATATAAATTGTAAATGTGAATTATGTATGGTAATGGCTTAATTCTTTGAAGTTTTATTAATTATTATATTCCTCAACACACAACAAATAGCATATCATGCTGTTGTATTAAAAACGATTTTGATTATATCTGAAGTGAATTTATAGCATTCGAATTTGCACATGCCATATAATGTTGAAATATATATTTATAATGTCAAATTAAAACCAACCTAACGTGACCCAAGCAAAATGCAAGTCTTTCTTATCGCGACAGTGTTCCGATTAATTTATCATCTATTTACAATACCAAGGTGCGGTTCGACTTTGCGAAGCTTCACCCTCCGCGGGATCATTGACGCGAGTCGAACCCGCGCGCACTCAGATGAGTTATTCATATTCATGCACTGCATGCGCCACTGTGCATGCGCCGACCATTGCACTCGGGCGCAGCGGCCGCACCCAATAAAACTAAAAACGCATCTAACCATTCAACGCATACACGAGGCATTTTTAATTAACGGCCAATTTAATATTCCATCGAAAAATAATTGGCTTCTCTACTACGTCTATAAACACATAATAAATGAGTTGAGACAACTTAAACACGGCCATGAGATCCCAAATTAGGAAAAGACTGCATTTTTAAGTCGGACAGCGAATTAACATGTATAGTGGATCTAGTGGAAATACATAGTTTTATAGATAATGTTCTATCAAAACACAAGATAAACAGTAATAAAACTTCAGACTTCTTCACAGAAACGTTTGTTCCAAGTGGGAATTGAACATAATCCCAACGCTGGGCATGCACGTTGGGGGTCGCAGAGCACAGTTTCTCGCACCGCCTACGCTACTGCCAGTGTTCAGAGCATTGTGCTTAGGAAGGGTTTGGTTTAGAGTAAGTGAAGAGCAGCACACGTTTCAAAAAATATTTCTACAGACCCGACGTGCTTTATCTACTTTCATCTTCCTCTTCATACACGCACTTCATTATCTATATACTTATGTGTACATAACAGAAGAAAACATTTTCAAAAACAAAAAAAGGAAGGATTACAGAAATTTGATGATTAATAAAGACCTTTGATTTGATTTATTAAATTAATTGCATCACGAGTCGCCCTGACCGAGATCTCTATCATCCGTAGACCACCAGAGCTGACAGCGTGAAAGAAACGAGTTACTCACGAATGCCTTATTACAAACTTCTGTATATAAATCGCATAAATCAACAAGGCACCTCGCAATGATGACGTAATAGCAGGATAGCGCCGCGTCTAAGGCGACAGCGCTAGGAATTGGTAGATGGAGCCAGATGGCGGGAGGGGAAGCGCATTCCTCACTAGTGGCGAGTTGATTTCTGCGTGTTGTGAACCGGTTTGTCTATCATTAAATTGGACATATCACTGGCATGCGTGATTAATTTTAAAATAAACAATCCTCAATTAAAACATTGTCATTTCTTTATGAGAACCGTCGAATTATTCGCGATAATTCAATCAGAATTCATTTCTGATTCAATCGGTCATTTATTTCAGCTCCCACCCGACTCGCTCATCATTATGTGACCTCTTTGGTCAAGAAAGGTGAGAGTATATGTATTTAAATTCAATAATCTCAAAATTTAATACATTCTATATAATGCGGTATCACATACATTTCTCGTTAATTACATTTTCGTCATCCAACATTCTCAGATTCTCATTCTTTGATGCAACAGCGTCAAACTGTCACGCCGAAAACCAACTCTTGGGATAAGCCGCGTGAGACAATGCTCCGGTTTCACAACCACTCCGGTCACAAGACGTGGTCGCAGCCAGCGCCGAATGGAGCTCAACTATCAAACGTGTTGTGCAAGAGGCATCCTATAAATATGGAACTCACCATTCATTGTAAGCGTTACCCTAATGGATGTATGAACGAAAGAATGAACGAATGATTGTATGAATCGACTGAACGAACGCGTCAGTATCTATTAATATGTTATTCATTTGCAATTGCATATTTCCATGCGTAAATATTATTTTACTTATCGTACTGAACGATTTGCACTGATTAATTTTATTATAGGAAAGAATGAAGACGTAAATCAAACAATTGTTTTTTTACACAGTTTTGTGGGGATTTCAACAGGCATTATTTTAGTTAACTAGAATTTAGTAACCCAAATCTTACAATCACAGGTTGCATTTTAAATTGTTTTATTGTTATTTCTAATATTACTGACCTGTAACAAGAAAGAGTTGGAGAATTTGCAGCTTAAAATAGAAACGCACTTATATTTCGTATTCATATAATACATAAGTGTATGTGCCCGGTGTATGGCAATAGACTCACCACCTATTCCATATTGGGACGTAAACGTAACTGGTGATTCGTGGGAGTGTACTATACACTCCTCTGCCTACCTCTTCGGGGATTACAGGCGTGATGTTACGTTTTTACCTATTTTCCTTTTGTAAAACTCCGTCTTGTAAATTTGGCAGATTCTTGATATTCATGGAAATGAACATAGTGAACACCAACGATAATTCTTGCCTGTGCTATTTTGATGCTTTCGTAATCTTCGCCCTCACCATGTTTGCCGCTTTTGTCTAATGGTTGCAAGGACGACTCCTGATTAAAGATTCTAGCTTATATCCGCGGGTCTAGTAAAATATTATTTATCTACCATGAAATTCTCATTAATAGCATGGAGTTAGGTGTGTCCGGTATATTTCAATAGGCTCACCACTATTCCATGGAACGAAGAAAATAACTGTTGAAACGATAGAGTATATTACACCCCGCTGTCTACCTTTTCGGGGTATTACCGTCCCCGTTATTCGTATAATGTTATGATGATCATCATGTAAATAATTTCCAAAAGGCCTACACATGTTCCAATATAAAGTGGAAAGGGAAAATTGGTGTTAAAAGCAATTAGATTGGATCGGTACGTTTAGAACTAATTGTAGAAATTACTAACGAGGCATATTATGATTCATTACAACTTGACACAGAGCAAGTAATTCTAATCAGACTATGTCTAACCTAATTATTTCTAGTGTTATTGTGTAATATCTATTTTTGAACTTCGTTGAATTAGATGCTTTAATAATATCTACATATGCCAAAACAAAGGGCACCTCAGAACCAGCTATCGTTTGCCAAAACGGAAACAGTTCGCATTCTTTTAGCGTGTGTTACTTGGAACCTCTTGTCGATTTATTAACCTGTTTCACCGTATATATCTGCTGTCGATTTTTATTTTGCTCTGGCGTCTGTATAATTACGTGTTGACCTACTTTTTAAAGACCAACTATTTTGGTTTTTATTGAAATTAATAATAAATTTTAGTTAATATTTAGACATTGATGTTAAAAGTGTATTAAATACTGCATTTAGTAGTATATTCCTTTACTTTAATATCACTCTGCTAACCATTTAAGTGGCATAAGCTTATGCACATCACACTCTGGATAGCTTTGCCTTTACATTTGGAAGAAAACCTGGAATATGTTCGAAGATAATAATAAAGTATAAAATTCAAAGTCAGATTTTGTGATATATGTATACATATATATATACACATACATATTATACATAATACATATGTACATATAAAACAAGATTTAAGCCGAGAGTTCGTCTGTAACATGTATTTAACCCGAAAGACACGATTTTTATCCCATTAATTCATGAAAACAAATGATAACACAAATAAATTCCTAAACAAGGTTGAAACTTTCTTTCCCTCTCCATATTTGTCGACAGATCATAAACTGCGTAATTATTTATTGGAACCACCTTTTCCTCGTCTGACACAACCGGTTCTGAATCAAGCCGATGTTTTGTTTTGGTCCTCTCTTTTTGGGTTACTTGCTCAGGGTCAATTATGTTTTGATTTTTTGCAGACACATTTTTAAGTATACCAGATACTTATCAATAGATTTTGTAATACGAATTTTACTTCAGTAAGTTACGTTCAATATTCTGTCACAGTAAAGTACATTAATTAAAAACTGTGACATCAAGTCTTTAACTAATACTGTATTTTTTTTAATATAATAGTTGCAATTGTTTGGCGAATCATGTAATCAGAATTTTGTACTATTTACCGTCTACTTCAGGATCTGCTTACAATATATTAATCGTTTTAATGAGATTTACATCGCGAAAAAACTACACATATTTTTAAATATTGCTTTAAATGATAGTGAATTGACGTATTCTGAGTACGTAGATCGACCCACCAATCGATTTTTGGTGTACTGATGACTCAAAACAAGACAACAAGCATTTAATTTCTCTACAAAGATTTGCGTAACTTATCGTTAACAAAACCATTAGACCAATAGTAATAAAAATTGAACCCTATATTCCACAAACTGGATTTAATTTCCCTTGTCGTTGTTGTGGAACATACGCCGTTTTCGCGTCGCTGCGTTTTGAAAGAGCACCCAACATTGAACGGTGCAGGTGTCCCCGGAACAAAAGGGTATAGGTTCGATACCCGTCTCCGCTGTATGGCGATTTGTGGTATAAAAAATACAAAACAAGTAAGTATCGCGTATTAATGATGCAGCGATATGTTTAAATGAAGGTTCAGTATGAAACGCGGCGGTATTAATTCTCTTATAATGCTGTGCACGGGGTAAATCTTTGTTTTCTTCGCAATCATTTGTAACCGTTGGCGCGGGGATCGTATGGACGATGTCATTGAGATATTTTTGTAATAATTTCTATCTTTACGAACTGTATACCAGATGTTTGAATGTTATTCATTGTTCCAAAGCATTATTAATACTTATTTTATACGTAACATCACGCCTGTAATCCTAGAAGAGTTAGTCAGAGGAGGGTACTACATTTACGCCCCACTATGGAATAGGCTCACCCGAGCCTATAACCACACACTTACACACTTGCACACTATTCATACTTCGAGCCTCTACGAGAAATTTTAGCTAGACATTCTAGTTACAAAATCCAATAGTATAGGATAGGATCCAATCCAGGATCCAATAGGATTTGAAGCTAGAACCTCTACATCGACAGTCGCACTCGCAAGCACTCGACCAAGAAGGTAGTCATTATTTAATTAATATTTATTTCGTTAAATAAAATTTAATCTCGGGAATTAAATCATTTATAAATGCGATGAAAAATATTAACTGTTCGTTGACTGCCTCGTTGGTAGTGTTGATTGCAAGTGCGACTGCCGATCGAGAGCTCCTGGGTTCAAATCCCAGACCAAGTACTATTGTATTTTTCTAAAAATTATAATTTCTAGTATTGGCTCGGAGTCTGGATTAGTGTCCGGTGAATGGCAATAGACTCACTACCTATTCCATATTAAACGCATTACACTCCTCTGCCTACCCTTTCGGGGATTACAGACGTGATGTTACGTTTACATTACGTTACGAAAAATATTACGTCATTTGTTGCTCACGATTTTTTTAAACCACTAATAAAATTTATGGCATGTCTTACATTTACATCTTATATATTGGACTGGCCCGTTGGCGCAGTGGTTACAGAACCTGACTGTTGCGCCGGGGGTCGTGGGTTCGATTCCCACCCAGAATATATATTTGTGTGATGAACACAGGTATTTGTTCTGTGTCTGGGTGTAACCAAAAATATCTATATAAGTATATATTTCTATGTATAAATGTAGTTTATCAGCCGTCCGATTACCGTAACACAAGCTCTCTTAATGCTTAGTATGGGATCGGATAGCCGTGTGTGGAGATGTCCCAAGATATTGTATTGTATTGTATAAATACTCCTATCCTTACAGACCTGCCGTGCTTCTTCCACATTCATCACTCTCTTCATACACACATGCCGGTTTCGGAGACTTCTAACTTCCCCATCACTTAGAATTTGATATATTTAGTCCAGATAGGTGACTCTCGGCCTCCCTCGGCCACTGCATCCATCGATATTTGCATTGTACATTTATTTTTTCTCAACATTTTCCGAAGCATCGGAGCAAATCCTTTCTCATTTTGACGCCGATACTCTCTTTCATACAAAGCATCTTCCTCACAGCAGAATTACGAACGCGGTCGGCGAGTGTCAAGCCACATTTGCTGCTCAACGACCTCATCATGTCCGCGTTTATTGTGCTTTCATCATCTTTCCTACATACCCAGCTCTCGCTTCCATAAAGTAGCGTTGAAGTAAGGCCTACTTAGGCCTTACCAACTTAACATCTTACTCAACGCTCGATGCACACTATTTCCTGCCCTCACTCGTCACCTAATGTCAGCGGTGTACCTGCCGTCCTTGGTAAAAGAACATCCAAGATATACAATCTCAAACACTTGTTCCAGTACTACATCATCTACCACTATCCTTGCAAAATGAGTAATATTATTAAAATTAAGCGGATTTTGTGTGTTTAATATTTTACCCTTACATAGTTTTCAGCTTCGTAATTTTAATCTTTAATCGTATTAATAAAACTTTCTTCGGTTTTATTTCCATTAATCTTTGAAAGCTTTTAAGGACCATGTTGTAAAAAAATCAACTGTTTTTGTTACAGTTCTGTGGAAAAATACATAAGGAAAGCTTGTAAGAATTTAATTAAAAATGAAAGCACTCCCCAAAGAATAAAGTCTAACTTTCATTAACTATGTTTCTAGCAGCGTACCGGGCGATGTTCAAGTATTTTTTCTACGTACATATTATAAGGTGTAATATAAAAATCCGCCTGGAGTATTTCCGGAACATGATGGCATGGGACTTTTTCATAAAGGCACAGTGAAGAGCTCTCCGTCAAAGCAATATATTGTCATAATATCATGCCTGTAATGCCTGAACAGGTAGGAAAAGGAATATAGTACTCCCACGTTTCACTAGTTACATATTATTTTACAGTCCAAATGTAGTTAAATCATTCTGTTAAACGCATTTCATTACGGATTATTAATTCACTTTTCGCTTTTGCCAGGAAGATATCACAATGAAAGCTTCGAAATCACTGATGTTATTTTTCCATTAAAATTTCAATTATTGAATTGTTTCATCACTAATAGCAAATCAAAAATTAAACAAAGGAAATTGGATTCCGATTCAATTTATTCATCCGCAATAAACCATTGTTTTCAATGGACCTTTATTCCGTTAGAAGAACTTGTAACAAAGGAAAGGAATTAACTGGACGCTTCGATGCGACAGGATAATAGACGTCTCCCTCGTGACAATCGTAATAATGAAACAGGAAGACTGTGTTGTGCTATCTGGACTCCTGTTTTAATGATGACGATTAACGATCAGCGAGAGGAATCAGTTGATCATAACTACAATCGACACTAATAATAAACCGCTTAAACTTTCCGTTATGAAAGAAACGCATTTAAAATGAAACGACAGAAGTGTTGGTGATTGTGATGTTGATAATAATAAGGATGACGATGATGAGTTTGATAATGATTGTAATGATAAACAAAAATTATATCAGTTGACTAACATGGAATTATTTTTTACATCCAGAATATGTACCGTCAGCATAATGTCTAAAGAAGGGAATGAAAAAGGGGTTAAAATCACTTTCCCTAAAAATAATTGCACCCGGCACATTAAAAAATGTTTACCTGATTTTCAATCCGGATCGACTTACGATTAACAGCGTTCTCATACGAGTACAAGAGTTATTGCTCGACTGTACACGTTGAGCACCAGCTCTAAAGTCGAGAGAAACACATTTGTGAGTTATTAATCAAACGACCCAAGTCATTTTTCCTCCAGTATAAAAATGTTCCTCGTACGCAATACGAAAAGAGCTTTGATCTTCTTAGCGCGACTCGTTTTTTTTCCACTTTTGTTTGGCAACTCCGGACCCTTTTAATTTTCTCTTGTCCTATATAGAACCACCGGGGTGGATTAATGACTAGCCTTGGCAACAGGCCGAAGTGTTAGGCAACTGAGGCCAGTTCTTTGTATTTTTGGAAATCATTGCTTTTCTTTGTTTTGTGCGCTTTCATTTCGTTATTTTTGTACTCGTGGCTTACGATAAGAGCTTTTGATATATTTCATTTATGTTCTATGTTATCTGTCTAGCATTTATAAAAAAATGTTTTTCGCGTATAAATTATTATCACATTGGTTTTTATTTATTCATATTTATTCCAAAACTTTTTTAAATTTATTTATTTCTTCCAAAACATTCATTATATTACTGGCATACGTCTCTTATGTATAGTAATGTTTGGATTTCAGTCTTCCAGTCAGGGAGCGTTCCAAACCTGGCATCTATTTGCGACTGTACTGAGTTATGTGCGTTTTTAACATGAAATATTACTTGTTATACGAGTAGCTGTGAAGGTAAATATTGTGAGAAAATTTTACAAGCTTTAGAGTTTTCCATTTTATTCTCTAAGCTTGGCAGACTACGCTTGTGAACCTTCTAAGATCATTACAGGACAAAATCGGAATCCAATAGTGGACTGATGAAACGATTCACAATGATTATAATGATGATGATCCAATGATTAGAGCACTAGACTAGGTGTAGCAGAAGAGATTAATTCTGAAGAACACCGAAAAACATAGCGACGGTAATTCGAAATGCTGACTGACGCTTAATGCGACATAAGAAGACACGTGATACCGTAATTAGATTTAATTTATGTAAATTGTGTACCCCTAGAGAAACATTGAGCCCAAAGTATCCCATTCTTGACGCAAAGTATGGTGACTGACCCGTTGGCGCAGCGGTTAGTGAGGCTGACTTTTGCACCGGGGGTCGTGGGTTCGATTCCCACCCAGAATAAATATTTCTGTGATGAGCACAGGCATTTGTTCGGTGTCTGGGTAAAAAAATATCTATAAAAGTATATATTTCTATGTATACATGTAGTTTATCAGCCGACTGATTACCGTAATACAAGAGCTCTTGATGCTTAGTATGGGATCAGATGGCCGTGTGTAGAGATGTCCCAAGATATTTATTTATTATTATTATTATTATTGAGGTGATTATTTGAATGTAATTAGTTTAAGGTTGGCAACGCAATGATGGCGCCGCTGGTGTTGCAAACGTACATAAGCCAATGGGACCTATCACCATGAGGTTTACCGTGTGCCTCCTTCATAGTCTATGCAATGAATATTGCGGAATGTACATATTTCTATCTAACACACATGATAGATAAATAAAACGATTCATTCGAAAACGATATGTATTTCTATTCATTATAATGGACAGAGAGGAATTAGAGCTTTAGTTAACTTCGTCTGATTAGGTGAAATACAATAAGCAAGTGGGTACTGTTCCCGGGTCATGAATTTTACATTGAAGTGGGGATTACTTTGTGTTTGGCAATCTGACGTAAATTACGCAGCGGCAAACTCCGTGAGGTGTATTAGGGTTTGCTCTCGCAATAAACCAACCGATAAAAGCTCTCTTTTGTTCTGTGTTGCCATATTAGCTTATTTTATCAACGTATTGTATGTTATAAAGTATTATTATTGTGAGCGATTGTAAAAATAGTTAAATTAAAAAAGAACACTGCTACGTATTAGTCGCTCTAATGACAGTGTAATTTAATGTACAGGGGTAATATGAGCTGTAATACCATAGACAACATTATAATTTTTGGTGTGAAAAGTGAATTAAAATATTTGAGTTTGTGTACAGATATCAGTGGGCTGGTCACAGACAATAACATCACGGATAATAACGTGTTTTAAAATATAATCATTTTATGCTATTATTGTAATATTTGTTGCAAACTGAATACTAAATGGTTTTTGCGACGAAGCAATATATATTTTACTAATAAGATAAGGTATTTTTAATCACCTACAAATGATGAAGATATAAATATTGTTTAATATACAGTCAAATAATGTTTTTATTTAGCCAAAATATACATTAGGGCTTGAATTCTCTTGTTATTTGCTATATACAGCGCTGTTACATATAGTAGGTAGCTAAAATCGTCTTGGAATCCCACGAGGGTCGGTGCGTGAGAATTATACTCTCGAGACTATAAATAAAGGCTGCATTGTTATAAGCTACAAAAATGGTTGTGCTCTTAAATATTCAGACCCGGAACATGCTTTTTTCATTTTGGGTACAAGTAAAACATAAACACGTGTAATTTTTTAGCACGAACAAGTTTTTGATGTAATAACAAGTGCACACAAACACGTTCACACACAAACGTTCACACATATTTTCTCATACTCGTTCTACGTAAAATTACATTTTCATAATACTCTCAGCATTTATTGAAATTTATTATTTAGGAGGATGAGCAGGGTGGGTACACAGTATATTTAAATATTCATTTCCCCATTCAGCCATTCATTCGTTCGTTCGTTCATTTGTTTCGTCATTACTGCATTCAATAATAATTCATATCAAATAAGGTTATACACATAGGACTATGTTTAATATTATATAAGGCTATGTTTTGGCTAAAGAAGCCAAATATTCTATCCGCCCTCTGTAGTTTAACAACACATTTAGACTGAGCCTAAGCAAAATCCTTCGGTCTCCGCCTTTACCTCTGAAACTGAGTTGAAGTCCCGTATTAAATATGATTAGTGTTTCTAATACCATTGTTCGCTCTATTCCCGCATTTATCATACTTAACACACCCGTGTTTATCACGGCTTCGTGCATAGATCGTAAATCAATGTGAGAAGTTGATATAGCAGGTGCTGTGATTTGTGAATATGTATGTTTCCACTAATTGAATGATTTATCTGTACTGACTGTGATAATTATTGACTGTTTTATGGCTCCGGCTTCGGTTTCCTTCTAAGGAAAATATTTGTGTGTGTGTCTAGACCACGAGTATTGGCTCTGAGCTGAATTTATTTATACTAGTAAATGTTCAGAAATTTATAAATATATCTTTATCAGTTGTCCGATCACCGTGGGACAGGTTCTGTTTAGTTTAAGGCCTAACGGCTTCAATACTCAGTATATTGTTATTATTATTTTCCACAGGTTACGGTTTTGAAGGCGCTTGTCTTTTAACGCCTCCATGACTAGATTCCCTCCTTTTTCCCAAACTGCTACCACTCTCCCTTCCTGCGCTTTTGGACGTTGGCAACGTACTTACCGGAACGTTTGGTGTGGTGTCCATACAACCGGTTTAGGTCGAGGGACTGCGCCGGGTCGGGCAGGGTGCAGCTTATAGCCGCCAGCGCGGCCACGCAAGCCGCTAGTCGGCAAGACATCTCTGCAACAAAGGATAACACCATTGAATTGGTTTCGTGTCATTGATGCATATATTTTATACACATAATGCTAATTATTAGCACAGATATACGTATATCGAATGTTTTCAGTATATTGGATGTTATTTATCAGCCTGTGAACGTTATTCCAAGATATTAAGATACTAAAATTACTTGGTGATGTAACAATATCCGTAATTTAATACATCGAAATTGTATGTTACAAAATACTAGTAATTATTAGCCTTCACCATTAAACATTTATTGAAAATGTATACGTAATATATAATTAACTTATTAGTCTCCATCGGGATTTCTTTGCGATTGGCGGGCGCTCATGAAGGTATCTAGATAAGTCCGAAACCCGATAAAAACGCGTAAATTAAGTCGGTATATTATCATATATTGATTGCCTAGTTCTTCAAGTGGTTGTAAGCGTGAAGGCCGATCGAGAGGACCTGGGTTCGAATCTCGGGTCGGGTACTATTCGATTATTTTTACTTAGATTTTCTTATAGAAATTTCTAGCTCGGAGTAGTTCGGAGTCTGAATTCGTGCCCGGTGTATGGCAATACGCTCACCCCCTATTCCACAGTGGGACGTAAACGTAACTAATGAAACGTGGGAGTGTATTACACTCCTCTGCCTACCTCTTCGGGGATTACAGGCGTGATGTATTCGCGAAATCATTACGTAACATCAACGTAACAAAATCATTAATGATATATTAAGGTTATAAAAAGGAGGCTTTTACTGAAACTTAAATGCAATAATATACAAAACGTTCGATAATCCTTTCGATGGAGTGGTTGAAAGATTAATTTTAAACTTTACACACTCTTTTCAGTTTTAACCTTTTGCTCGTCATCGCAGCAAT
>DVPD01000271.1:0-12479 GCA_018237605.1 Apyrrothrix (Melanopyge) sp. n. Burns01
GCCGACTATGACGGAACATGTTTAATTTAATTAAACATGTCTGATATTACGATAATAATTTTACATTAGTAATATGTTATATCTTGTTCATTTTACTTCATTGAAACGATTTTGCGATCGTATTTAATGAAAAAGAAAAAGTAAAATGAGAAATAGAAGTACAAGTAAATTAATAAGAAATTTTGGGTTATATCTGCTGATACGATCGTAGTGCCGGCGAAGTAGGAGATTCTGGCGTTATAAAAATTAAACTATATCTTGAGCCGGACAACAAGCTATCGCAGAAATGAAATACACTAAAATCGGTTTATTCGTTGCTATGTGATAAGCGAAAAAAATACAATTCAAAAACATTTTTTTCTAAGGTTTGCAGGCCTGTTCATGCAAAATACGAACCAATTAACATTTCCAAAAAAAAAATCGTATAAAAATTATAGATTGGTTTATTACTCTTTCAATAGTTACTAATATTATTATGTGAAAATTTATGAAAGACGGTAATAAACCAAATTGTCTTTAATAGTTCAACAGTCGCGAAACAATTTTAGAATTAGAATTTTTATTATTTTCTCCAGCATGCGCCGCGCTATAGTACAATGTAGATTTCGGGTACCAGATCAACAATCAAACGGAATTTTTGAAAGTGACACACTAAAGCGATGGTCATTCTACACAATTGCTGGTCAATAGCCTACTGCTATTACTCAATCAGTACACACTCAACCACAATAGATCGAGAATGTCACTGCCCATATTTTTATTGCATTATGACATAGTTGTGTGACATTCAAGCTTACAATAGCTTCGGGTTAAGTGAAGGAAAATAATTTTTATATTGGACGGATATAAAAAATTATCAGTGGGCTAAAAATTAAAATTGAATCATTACATTAAGTGTAAGTACTTATAGTAAACAAGTACTTACTTGGTTCGTAGCATCTCCTTTCATAATTCAGATAAACAAAAGAATGTTCTGGAAAATCCTGTCCTGTGTCGCTTGGAGTAGATACAACTTAATGGCCCACGTGTATGGTATCGACTCTTCTAGAACAATTGATGAAGTCGGTTGAGTTTACACTGCAACTGGATGAAAAGTTTCGTGAAAATATTCTATTACCGGTTTTGTACTACAAAAACTCACTATGCCAAGAGTCGTTGAACTTCATGTCTTCTCAGATCTGTTACAGCGTCATGGTTACGAGAGCTACATAGTATACATCCATATTTATGTACATTATGTAGGGTAAATATATTTTTTCTGTGTATCATAATCGTTAAATTGAATTGTGTATCGTCCATATGATATTTACACGTGGAAAGCCGAACGAATATCGTAGTACCTTTTTTACAGAAGTAACTGATATTCAGCAATTAATTTAAAATATTGCGATTCTACCAACTGAATGCCTCTTTGGTCGTGTTGGTTGCAAGCGCGACTGTCGATTGAGAGGCCCTGGGCTCGAATCCCGGGTCGGGTACTATCGCATTTTTCTAACTTACGAGTAGATGTTCTAGTAGAAACCAGCAGTAGCTTAAAGTCTGGTTTTGTGCCCGGTGTATGGAGATAGACTCACCACCTATTCCATCAAGGGACTCAAACGTAACCGGTGAAACGTAGGATTGTACTACACTCCTCTGCTACGAACTGAGCAATTTATATTTTTCCTATTTTATTATTCTTCGCAGCATTTTTCTTTCTCATCTCGGGGCTTATTGGAGCATATTTTGCTCCAATATAACAATTCTATCATCCAAAGATTCCTTTGACATTGGAGAAAACTGCTTTATATTGAAATCCAACCTAGTTGCACAAATATTATAATACAGAAATTTTGTTACTTTTATTCTAATCCACTAGCGCCATCTATTCTTGGATAATAACCAGTACAAAATATATAGATTTATCAATCGAAAATAGTGGCAAAGCATGCAAGTGATATTAATTCTATCGTATTTTGGAAAGTTGTCAGGTTAAACATTCTAAAAATTTATATAAAGTTCCATTTAATTATTTAACATAATGTGGTTGAGTAAAATGTATATCTCTACTCAAGGGCCTAATAAATTGAACGATAAAATGCATCTAAGATGATGCCACAGTCTGTAGGGTACTAAATAAAACAAATTTCATTTTATCGAGTGGTTTTCGCGTGATAGTATAGTAGCGTTTATTTTTAATTAACTAAAAGTAACTTAAAATAATATTTTGTAAAAAAATACATTATGCAGTTGGGACTCCGTCAAATATTTGTTACATGCAATATACAATACAAATATTTGTTACATGTAATATACAATAAAATGTACTACAATATACATAAAATGTTTGCATTCCACAAACATATACCCATACATGTTTTTATATAGCGATGTACCTCTCACTCCTTGATACCTTTGGTCTCTCTTCGATTGTTTCAATCTTCTCTATACAATGCTCTTGTTTTCCAGTTTCAACCAAAAGCATATCATGTAACCACCGGTTTTATGACCGACTTCGTATTTAAATTCATTCCATATGAATAGCTTAATATTAAAAATATTTAATTTTATGTTATTTTTGCAGGCGCCATGGGTTCTATCCCTCGAGTTTCAGTGGTGACGGGAGCGAGGACCCCAGTGCCGGCTGCGCCGCTCACTAAGCACCTGGATCTCATAGCTGACAGGGATGCCACAGCTCTGATTTATAACGGTAAAATCTTCAAGGTACCACGTTTTTTTAAGTGAAAAGAGTAGCATGGTCGCTTTGGTATACACGGGTACCGCCAACCTTTTAAAAAGAAACACAAATTGGTTTAATAAGCATTGCTTCACGGTAGTATTCGCAGCAGCGGTGGTACTAAAATACTACTAAGTAAATCTAGTTAAAAACCTTTACTCATTTTCTGGTCGTACTCGCAGATGAAACTTGCAACGTGAACATCAGCTACGGACAACTAGAGACACGTACTAACGCGCTGGCGCGAGCCATTTCGGACCGCGCCAGCCCTTCTGGCGCCAACCGGGATGGAGACTTCGTTATCGCTGTGTGCATGCAGCCAACACATAAGTGAGTGATCCAACACTTGTACCAGGATCTTATTTACTTATAATTCATGCCACTTGTAGAAATCCCTCAGTTAATGTGGTAGGTTATGTCCTCAACCCTCTCCATATTTGAGGAGACCTGTGCGCTTGGCAGGACCTAAAAGATACGGCTAAGTTACAAGATTCTTAATAAGAATTTTCATGACAAAAAGCAGGCATAATGGCAGGTAGGATTCTCCACCAGTCAATCTATAGTTACATATTGTAAGCCTTAATAGATTGAATTAATTGTAATTCCCAATAATAGACACGATAGACAGTGTTACAAATTTTTTATAGCGTAGCGGTAAGTTAATACATACACAGACATACGAGTATGTCATATCGCAGCTCATGGTCCATAGTCCATAAGAGAATACAACCGTTAAAATCAATTATGTAATCAAGGAATTCAATTGAAGAAAAGATGAATCAGATTGCACCAGTGGCAGTCGACAATTGTAGAAAAACAGCGCCATATGTGTAAACAGAATTAGTCACTTCAGCGTCATGGATTTACACAGTTCTAATTTTGTTACCTAATCACAGTCACATCACAGGTTTATTTCATAATGTTACTGATTTTAAACTAATGTTTTCTGTAATCAGTTTATAAATTATCACACGCTTTTATATTCACAAATTTGAGATTATTATTATTGTCTTCAAAGAATTTCATATAAAAAGCAGTAGGTAAATTGACTTACATTTGTATAGACGATAAAAAAATATATATATCTTCTAGTACCATCGTTACCCTGTTGGCCTCATGGAAAGCTGGAGCAGCGTATGTGCCTATGGAACCCAGTTTCCCTCAAGCAAGAATCACGCACATCTTAAGCGACGCAGAACCAGCTCTGATTGTTTATGACGAAAGCGGTGAGTTTGTGTGTCAATAATCATGGCCTGAATTGAAATTTTTTTTTGTTTCATTAAAATCAACATATACATTGACCAATACCATCTGTTTTCTCTGTCAACCGTCAGGTTATGTGCTACGTCCACGTTTTCATCATCGTCGTCAACCTATCTAAGTTTATTGCTGGACGTAGGCCACCCCTGAGGAGTTTTTGTCCATGATCCCCACGTTGGGCATGCAGGTTGGAGATCGCAGGGCACGGTTTCTCGAACTGCCTACGCTATTGTCTGTACCTGCCAGCGCTGGGTTTACTCGCTACTTACGACACCCTGGTATTCCAGTCTAGGGTCGGAGGATGTATTCTTTTTCCGGCCCGACTCAGATAGTTTTATGAAAACGTTAACAATATATTTGCAAATGAATTATTACATTTTACCATATTGTCATTTGTTATAAATCTTACTTATCTGCTGGACTAGGTCAAAATCACGAATTTAGTCAATGTTTTGCCGTTCTAAATCTAAAATGAAATAACCTAATTGTTTTGTTCCAGCCAATGTAATTCAAAAATATATCATGTTTTACTATTTACAATATTGTTAGTACAAACATAAATAGCAAGTTATTTGTTTCATTTTCAGCAAACCCAGCTATATTTTTAAATAGTGGAATCCCTTCAGTGTCCTTTGAAGAACTGATGCTGGTTGCCAGTGCGTTGCCAACAGACCGTCTGAGGTTAACGGAAATGCTTGCACCCTCTGAGATCAACTCGATCGCCATTGTACTGTATACTTCTGGAAGTACGGGCATTCCTAAAGGTAGGTTAAATGTAATTCAAAAAAGATGACAATTGAAAGGAATATAAATTAAGAGAAGGACAAGGAATCAATCATTTTTTCATTTATGAGACCGCACAAATAAAGTTTTATTAGAAACCAATATATATTTTTTTTCGGAATTTTATAGGCAATTTTCTCAACATACTTTACGAATTTATGCGGAAACGAATGCCATAGACCTCGTCTCATTTATATAAAATAAGGCATTAAATAATGTAGTGTCGAGACACGTAAACGTAATGGAGTTGAATGCCCATAAGGTCAACGTCTATTAATGATTTTATGTAATTTCCAAGCACTCAGAACACAATCCATTAAATAAAAACATTTATCCTGATGCTGAGTAATAATTACTTGGATGTAAAAACATAAAATCATTATGTAGTAAACGAAGACCTTGTGTTTGAATGGATTGTACTGTGAGAAAAACTTAATGCATCTGACTATGTATCTAACGAATGCGTTTTCAGTATTACACCGAGACCTTCCATTGTGTTGGTATCACATATTTGAGTTTTACAAGAAGGTTTAAAGTACACTTACATATACATTTTCCCAAAAATCAACATCCTTATCCTTGTATTAATTTTCATTCTAGATCCGTTTCTTCCACTCTAGTATAAATGTCTCTCTGTACTATTAGTCATTACTTTATCTGTTACGGAAAATCTTCTACTGTAACTGCTCTAAAAGTATGGAACTCTTTATCTCTATTTATTAGATAATCTAGAAGTTTAAAATCCTTTAAAAGACTAGCCAAATAAACGAATTACGAAATACGAATTCTTACGAATTGCCCTCTGGCTCTACTTTCTATTCTTTGACCTTTTATTCAATCGTTATTATTCATTTATTCGTTGTTTAGTACGCTTTTTATATTTATATATACATATTTATTTAATTTAATGTAATTATGTAGGTAAGTGTGCCTAATAGCTGTAACAAGGGTTGACTTTAAATGTACATAAAAGAAAATTAAAGTTATCTAATTCTAATAAATAAAACCTTTAAATTTGTCATAATTACTGAAAATATATTACTTCAGACTTATGATCAATCTTATAGGTTATAAAAGTTAATCCAGACTTATCATCAATCTTATAGGTTTATAAAAGTTACTGCATTCTTTTATTCAAACCCACGTTCGATTAGATTAGAGCGTAAATAACCTTCTAATAAATTTAACGGAGCCTGATCCCTAGCTAGTTAATTTTTTGTTGCATTATGTTTTAGTTTCTTTGTTACATTAACACAATAACCTGCATTCGTCTTATTTTAAAACATGGAGTTTGAGACTGTTCGTTTAACCCTTTTTCAAACACTTACATATATTTTGTCTATTTCGGGCTTCTCCAATATTAGGTTCTTGACGTTGTGGCGAATCTTGCTATAAAATATAGTGTTATGTTACAGGTGTTCGTCTCAACTACTCAGCTATTTGCAATCGTCTTTGGTGGCAATTTCGCACCTTTCCGTACGCGAAAACCGAAATGAACTGTGTGTGGAAGACCGCACTAACGTTTGTGGATTCAATTTCTGAGATTTGGGGTCCATTGATCCACGGAAGAACACTAGTCATACTTTCAAAGGAAACAACGCGAGATCCGCAGAAGTTAGTGCGTGTGTTGGCTGAGACACAGGTTTGTAGACACCTTTAGAATATAAAATGTAATGTAACGAAGTAACATCACGCCTGTAAACCCCGAAGAGGTAGGCGGAGGAGAGTAGTACACTCCCGTGTTTCTCCAGTTACGTTTACGTCTTATTATGGAATAGATGGTGAGTCTATTGCCATACACCCTGCATAAATCCAGACTCCAAGCCACTGCTAGAAATTTAAGCACTAGAAAATCTAAGTAAGAAAAATTTAATAGTACCCGACCCGGGATTTGAGCCCAGGATGTCTCGATCGGAAGTTGCGCTTGCTACCAACACGACCAACGAGGCAGTCATAATATAAAATATTAATACATAATATTAAACATACTTTATGCATAAAACATTTATAATGGTCTCCATTTGTATAAAGCATTCATAATGGACTTCATTGCCTGTGTGACAACAATATACAATATAATTAGATGCAAAGTTACATTGACAAAATACAAGTACATATTATCTAAAAACATTAAGTCACTTGCCATTGATTTCAATCCTACGTTCTTGCAATTTTAATAAATTTCATTAATATGATTTTGGCAGTCATACCATTGCAATATCTTTAAAATCCTGTATACAAAATGAGAGGTAGTTTTTTTTGAAGTTTTTCTTTAATCGTGTCTTTTAATCATAAAACAAATTTGAAATTACTGATTAATTATGTTGGTAACGTCTAATTTTATCACAAAATCTACGTAGACGGAGATTCTAATTGCTATCTTGAAGAAGAGTATTATGTTCGCAGGTCCAACGTTTAGTCCTGGTGCCAACACTTCTTCGCTCCATCCTTATGTATCTGTCGCTGAATCCATCGGAGAAACCTTTGCAAAAGCTCAAACTCTGGGTTTGCTCTGGAGAAACTCTCAGCAAAGATCTCGCAGTAGAGTTCTTAAAATACTTTGGAGATACAGATGGTTGTAAACTGGCCAATTTTTACGGTAGCACGGAGGTCATGGGTGACGTCACTTATTACGTACTGGAAAAGATGTCCCAGTTGGACATCTTCCCCACGATTCCCATTGGTAATTATTTTTGTCTTTCTTCGGAATGATTCTGTAATGTAATTACCAGTATCGATGATTGAAAGTTGCGTAGTGAAGGTAATAAAATCCTCGATACTAGCAATAATAAACTTATCTATACTTTGTGTTTTGATTATAAACTCTTCCAGTTGTATGTAAGTAATTAAGGTCTCAATACCGGTACCGCTTTAAAATTCGATTATAATTAATGGTAATTTGTTACGCAAATGTTGGTGCTGTCATTACGTGTAATATTATAACAGCAGTTGTAAATTTAGGATACTTTACGTCAACATTTTATGTTGATTCTGATAATATATATACACTCATGGTTTATCTAAACATACGACAAATTATTCTACACTTCTTCGTCTGCAGTTGTGATGGAAATGTTTAATGAATATTTTAGCATTAATGAAAAAAATATCGGAATCATCATAATCATCATCGTCATTGTGATTATTTTCATCAACAATTCATTTATCGACAACCGTTGGATTTGGGTCTCCTTTCAAAATTAGGGTTAAGTCCATGGCAGATATAAAATAATATCTTATTTCATGTTTTTGTAATGTGCATTAATATATCTATTTCTTATATTATAGGTGCACCAATCGACAACTGCGCAATATATCTCCTGGGCGAAGAAATGAATCCGTCCAGGGAATCTGAGCCAGGAGAGGTGTGGGTGGCGGGAGCTAACCTGGCTGTTGGATATGTCGGGGGACAAGCGCCGGAGAAGTTCTGTGACAACCCTCATGCGTCACATCCAGGTAAGAATGGAGTTACTGAGCAATTTTAGTGTAACTATATCGAATGATTAAAGAAATTTGAGAAAAATAAATGTAGTGCTGTTTTTATTACAGTTTTTGAGTTTAAATATGCCCATATAATATGGCAGTGGCACGTGAAGTATTCCAAATTAGTCCATAATAGCAGTCGTGTATTGTATGTACGATATAGTGGTAATTGGTGTGCGTTCGTGATATTAAAATGTAATTAGTTGCACCTGTTTTCAGATTTTGGCCGACTGTACCGCACGGGAGACTTCGGCATCTTGCAGAAGGGAATGATTCTCTACGCTGGACGAACCGACTCACAGATTAAGATCAGAGGCCACAGGGTCGACCTTTTAGAGGTGGAGAGGGCTGTGAACACTGTGCAAGGAGTCGATAAGGGTACAAGTTTGTCTTCAATTTTGTCTTCACATAATAAATGCAAAGTAACTCAAACATGTGTGTGTCACTAAATGTACAAGGGAGTAATTGTTATCACTTTGTGCTACCAGGTGTGGTGCTGTGCTATGGTTTGGAGAGTGGCAACGCTGAGATTCTGGCTTTCGTCACGGTGAAGCCGGAAGCAAGACTATCCGGCCATCATATTGAAGCTGCTCTAAAGAATTCTCTCACTCAGTACATGATACCGCAGGTACTGTTGATAACAATAGTTGAGATGTTATTGTACGTAATATTTTAAAAATTTTTTCTTTTACATATTTACTGTAGCAACAATAATAATCCCTTCAGATACTTTTGGTACATCAGATTAATTAGTCACTGGTGTTATTTGGTTCAATACCTCCACTGTCGGCACCCACCAACCTTCGTCAGGTTCGACCTGACCTTCTTCAGGTGCGACCTTGCCGAGCGATTTGATTGAGGCGAACCTTGTGTTACACAACAAGACAGCGTGACATTATTGAATGTGTTGAGTGTATTGTCCCGAGTTTGTCAATTCTAATAACATCTACTATAAAATCTTCCAACTTCCCACAATTGGCTGTAGCTGGTTGAGGTAACGGAAGTTCATTGAGTTTAATGTCCTCTGCGTGTATATTATTCGTTACCGTTACTTCATAACAAAAAAATTAAATATGCACGTTATTATTGTTGCAGGTTATCGTTATCGATACCATACCGCTTTTGGTCAACGGTAAAGTGGACAGACAAGCTTTGTTGAAAATGTACGAGAATACAAACAACAACGGTGAGACCCGAAACTAATAAAATAAAAATATATTAATACGTTAAGAGAAATATTTGTATTCATTTACAGGAACAGGAATTGTGCGCAGGAAGATCTGTGATATTTGGCATAGTTAAGATTTACATAGAAAAGAAATGGAGAAAGCAAATGTTTTGTATAACATATGTTACATGTACATCAAATGCCTCGTTGGTCTAGTGGTTGCAAGCGCGCCTGGTGATCGTGAGATCCCGGGTTCAAATCTCGGGTCGGGTACTATTGGATTTTCGAGTAGAAATTTACAGGAGTCTACTCTTTGACATAAACATGTCAATAACGTTCAAACTAAAAAAAATATGAATTGCGATCAAATTTCAATCGCTCAGGACAAATATGTACATGATGGAAACTAAAGTTTATTCTGTGTCTGCATGTAAAATGCTCTATTTACCTATGCAGTTGGAAATGTACATTCGTAGTTTAATTTAATTTACATATTTGGATTAGATTGTCATATGGTGTGCCAAAATGTTTTTAGCAATATTACAAAATATTGACCAATTTCTATTATTAAACAGCGATGAGGTTTGAGGCGGTTGAGGTCCGACGTGAAGAGTATGAAGGACAGAAAAATAAGATACTTGGCGTTCTGCCTCTAGTTTCCTTATTTTAACCTTTAGGACCAACAGCACAATGTTGACTGATGTCAAGATGTTTTCGACACAAGACAATTTAAAACAGGTGTCTAGCGAGTTACTTACGTACTTCTGTAAATTAAAGAAACTGGATGTTTTAGATGTTTTTTTTATTAACAGACGATGCTGCCATCCCTTTAGACATAGATTATTCGGGAGTCGACCCAGAGGACATGCCAGCCGCTCAGGTGCTGTTCGAAACGGTCGGTGAAGTTCTCGGCAGGGCTGCCAGAGGAACACTTTCCATGGCGGCTGGATTCTATGAATTGGGGGGAAACTCGTTGAACTCCATATACACTATCACGAGATTGCGGGATAAGGGATACTATATCGGTGAGTACTTCAAAACTAGAGACCGTCAAGATGAAGGGGATTTCTTGGTATTTACAAAATCACCCATTATGCCTTTACAACGGATTAATCGATACATAACTTCGCGGTTAAAAAGACTTTTTTCCGCTTCAGAAATAAGCGATTTCCTCGGAGCGGCTAATCTCGGGGACATTCTGGAACACATGAGCACGAGCCCTGAAGAAAAAGAAGAGAGCGACGAACCTAAATTCACTGCCCAGCCGATGAGAGATGAGCACAAAGAGAAAGTCATTGAGTAAGTTGTTCCATATGCAAGCTGCTGCGATAACTCGAATCTATAGATTGGTAACTCTAAGAACTAACTCACTTCATATGCATCGAAAGTTTTATCTTTCACGGGTTAATGTCATATTTATACCAATATATTTTTATTTGCTTTGTATTATAATACATTTTTAATTTTGAGTTTAATTAGCGAGTAACTTATAATTATTCAGCCTGCAAATGTAGGATTTGTTTATAAATAAATCAAACATCGTGCATCAGTTCATCAAGTCGATTTATACAAAGATTAAATAGTATTGATTCTGGTTCGTGATACGTCCATAATGGAATTTAATTTCAAAATTGTCAAAGCCTTTCTTTGTACCTCTCTGTAATCATAACCATACAGCCCAGTGATTACTACGGGGGCTAAAGGACTTTTGTTAGATCCAAATCCGGATGTAAAGATATAGATATTTCTTCAATGTCAACAAAGGAATTTCAAACGTAAGGCGAACTGTATCAACGTAATCCAAAAATATTTCATCGTCATCAGCCTAAGTCCTTTGCTGACGTGCGCTGAGGGATTCTCGCTCAAAAAAATATTTGCAGCTGCCATAAACCAGAATCAATTAGGTTAGACCACACCTGACATGGTCATTGTGTTCAGGATGATAGTGTCCTCGTTCTACGAGAAGGCGGAGCTGGAGCAGTTCCTGAAACATGAAATAAGCACACAGGACTACGCGCAATGTATCGAGGCGTGCTGGGATGCGCTGCTTCTGGCGCGGCTGAGCATCGTGCTAGTGGACTGTGAGTTACGATCATATTTCATCATCGCCATCATTGTCAGTCTAAGTCCAGTGTTCATCAAATGTTTAGGTATCCCTCAAGGTACTAAGTTGGCCCTTTGTTATTGGTAGAAGAATAAAGCGGAAATAAATAACTAAATGAAAGATGAGGATGTTATTATTTATTATGTTTTCAAATTTAGATTTAAATAAGTAACAGCGTATCGTAACATCACGCCTGTTATTCCTGAAGAGGTAGATGAAGGAGTGTAGTACATTCCCATGTTTCACCGTTACGTTTACATCCCATAATATACCGTGCACAAATCCAGACTCTGAGCTAATACCAGAAATTATAGTTAGAAAAATCCAATATCATACGACTCGGGATTCGAACCTAGGATGTCTCGATGGGCAGTTGCGCTCGCAACCACTCGATCAACGAGACAGTCTAGTGTTTAAAGTGCTCTTAAACGAGTGTTTGTTAAAGCCGAGGGGAGCCCGGTGGCGGTGGCGCTGAACTTCGACGCGCGCGACGAGCCGGAGATCGAGCTGGCGGGCGGGCTCGCCAAGATCATGACCTTCTTGGAGTTCATCGAGGGACATGTGCGGGACACCATGCTGCCTCCGGGTAAAGGTGAGATTTGGACACTCGTACTATTTCAGTACGGAAGTCATCTCTTGGTTTAGTGTGAAAAATGTGTACTTTACATACATACGTATCCTCACGCCAGGTCCCTTACGGGGTAGGCAGAGAGAACATAGTGCCAAATATCCCTATTCTTACAGACCTGCCGTGCTTCTTCCACATTCGTCACTCTCTTCATACATACACGCCTTTTTCGGTGACTTCTAAGTCCCCGATCAGTTAGGATTTGATTTATTTGGTCCAGATAGGTGAGTTTTGGCCTCCCTTCGCACCTGCGTCCATCAATATCTGTTTCGTCATTCTTCCATCAGCCATTCTCTCAACATGTCCGAACCATCGGAGCATGCCCTTTCTCATTTTT
>DVPD01000272.1:0-12450 GCA_018237605.1 Apyrrothrix (Melanopyge) sp. n. Burns01
AGTGGCTCGGAGTCTGGATTTGTGCTCGATGCATAGATATAGACTCTCCACCTATTCCACATTGGGACGTAAATGTAACTGGTGAAACGTGGGAGTGTATTACACTCCTCTGCCTACCTCTTCGAAATATATAATATACCTCAGATTTAGGGTATATAGTTTTTTTTAATATGAAGTGAGAAGAGAACTGAGTAATTTATTACGAGCCTAGTGACATTTTTATCGTATCATAAAAATGTAACTGTAGCGAGTACTTCTCAATTTTCCAAAATAAACAAAGCCGTAATGAGAGCACGTTCGTTTCAAATCAGCATCCGGCGCACAAAGGAGATGAAAGGACGGAACGGCGCTGCAATCCAAATTGGCCAGGATTGGATGCCGAACCACATCCGCATTTTATACGCGGCTCATTAAATAAACTGTTCCGGAAACGTAAGAGGACTGATTCTTTAGCTAAATATCAGAACCATGTGTTTTGTACACAAAATACTTTAAACATTGAGCATACAGCGGCATGGCCAGATAGGAATACTTTGGCCAGTCCAATCTATTTTGATAGCATTCTTCGATAGCATTCTTAACATTAGCATTCAACTGCATAACGTTTTCCCGTTGTCTAAACTGCAGCGTGGATGTTATTACGTGTAACATATCTGCATATTTTTGGGGATTGCGACGACTGCTCTTCGAACGTAACTCTTGCAAAAAGCATTTCGTGAAGTGAAAAGGTAAAAAAGTCTATGATTCGAGTTTTGTTTTGCGACATGCGTACAACATGTGTACACACTCGATGATATAACAATAAAAGAAAACAGGTATATTATAATGATTACTGTTGTATTATCCAGACCAGATATTTGTAAAACTAATACTAGATACGTATTAGTTTATGCCGCTAAACAGCCTTACATATTTGAGTAGTGTGGTAATTAGACATTGGAATAATGTAATTCCAGTCGTTTTCGGGGGAAGCCCTACAGTGTCAAATTTTAAAATAGACTTAAGTAAAAAAAAGGATGAAACATTCATCATACCGTGCTGCAATATTTTATCTTCTCTCTTCGTTTTGATGTTTATATATCAATAAATCTTATATATTACTCATAATATTCCCTTATATATATCAATTTGGTCATTGTAGTACTAGCATGTAAATTATCTTACTTCGTACGTCACTGAGATATGCATAATACTGCATATTGCCCGCATGCATGCATACATAGAGGCTATTAAATCATGGTTCAATTGTCCTTTATTACAAAGGCTGCTCTCACGGCGGGTCAAGCGGAATATCCAAGAAATTCTTATGATTCGCTAGTTCAATGCAATTCAAATATTATAAATATGACGGGCTTATTATATTTGGTTCAGGATAATATTTTTTGTGTATTAAAAGTTGTAACTGTGAAAATTATTTTGAATAAATAAACTGCCCTATCACCGAACATTAAAGTAGACAATTGATTTCATAAATCTGTAAAGAATATTTTGAATCGCCTAAACAAAGAACAAAATTTATAAGGGATCCGAGCCATTAATCTTTTCAGAGTAACAAGAAAAAATCCTAACAAAGATTGAAACTCATTACGAAGTTAGGGTATGACTCATCGTGAAAGAGTAAAGGAGCGACAAGGAACATAATACACGTCAAATCAACAATAAGGGATAGATGATTAGTAATTAAAGTTGCAGAATTTTGATGGCTCGCAATTTTATTTATTGTAATATAAGTTATCAAAATATAAACAGTTCATTTTTATTTTACCCTTTCGATTACATTTTCTAAAATTATTCATGTTTCTTTCCTTATTATTGTATATCTCACCCAATTTACAAAAATAATTTTCATTTGATCTAACGATAATCTTTTATATGCCATTTTTAAGTGGAATAAAGTGTCATTTGATTGTGATCAACTCCAAAGGGCAGATTAAAAATATGTAAAATAAAACACCTTTAAGGATGTTATTTTCTTATTCAAACCATTAATTGAAAGATTTGATCTCGATGACTGGTTTAAAATAGATATTCGTTTCTATGAATATTTTTATATATGCAGTATCCTATTTTTGTTTATCGAAGAATATCCCTCTTTATCCGTGAACGCAAAAATCTATTGATCAAATTTTGTATTCTGTATTTCAGCCAAACGAAAATTTTTAAAATGTAATAAGACTAATTTACAGCCCAAAAAAGTTATGTCTCACTAACTTTACGATAGAGTTACAAAAACATATCAAAACAAAAAAAAAACATATAGTCCTTAGATCTTTAACGCGAAAGCTTATACAAATATCAAATATTAACGCGTAATATGTAAAAACAATTTATGATGAGAAGGACCATTTTGTCTCTGGTTCCTTGTATAATAATACGATTATATTGTGGAAATATAGCGTGTTTATAATAACAAAGGCTAGGCATTAACTCAGATCGCTATCTTGGGAATAACGTGTGAAATGAGCAGGTATTTTATTACGTTTTCTTTGTGAACTGAATTGCTTAATTGCAGATTGTGGCGATACGGCGTGCATGCTTTCATCGCTTAAGCCTTTCCCCCAGAAAGTCCATTAATTTTATCGCGCTATAATGAGAAAGAAACATTTAGCTTGTATTGACGTGCTCTGCAGAAAAATCTCTATCAGTGTTGCGCAAATATTCCCTTCCAATGATTATATGTATCATAGAAAGGAACTATCTACATTCAGTAGAACTTTAAAAAAAGTAACATCACGCCTGTAATCTCCGAAGAGGTAGGTAGACGAGTGTAGTACCAGTACACTCTCACTTTTACCAGCTACGTTTACGTCCCATTATGGATTAGGTGGTGAGTCTATTGCCATATACCGGGTACAAATCCAGACTTTGAGCCACTATTAGAAATTGTAATTTAGAAAAATATAATAGCACCCACTCCAGGTTTTGAACCGAGGACCTCTCGATCGTCAATAGCGCTTGCCACCAACACGATCAACGAGGCAGTCAGTATAACTTCGAATATTGAAATAATTCACCTACTTTCGAATGACAAAAACGACTGTGTAAAAATTTGGCTTCTTATTTATTTTTGGCAATCTCTCCAGATTAAAATCACTTAGTTGATGCGTAGTTTGTCGCTTGTAATGTAAAAACATACAATTCAGAACATGTTCTGAAATACCACTGAAGTATACAAGTACCAGTCGTTGCTTGGAATAAATAATGGTTATCACTATCATTATTGCCTTCATTTTCTCTCTTGTTCACAATCTTATGTCCATTACACTGACAAACGTTTTTGTGGGGGGTATATTATTGACTTACTTACCGTCTGTAGTTGTAGGTATTCCAATAGAAATAATATATTACTTAATATTTACACATATTTGTATAAATCTGGAGACATTTACAAAACTTTGTAATATATAAGAAAAACAGGTCAAATTAGATGTGATAAAGATATTAATTAATTGATAAGGCCGCCCAATTTCACTTTAATATTATCTGTGCACGTTTTAATACTTTTCATATTAAAGTGTAATAAATAAAGATTTTTCCGTCTATTTGTCCAAACTTGTACATAGTAAAAGTTAAGGTTAAGAATAATGAAGTTTAAAAGCAGAATGTTTCATTCTAAAAGTATCAGCTTTTTGCAATTATACAGGACAAATGTCCCGTCTTATTATTACGGTTGACCGAATTCCTGGAGAGATGCTCCGTTTCTGTTAAAAATTCGTAAAAAAATCTCAATACAATATTTCTCAGATCACTAGCTGAAATATTTAGATGTTTAAGTTTTTTTATTATTTCCGTTCGCTCATTTAACTAATTAATGATCAGGATTTATTTTGCGAAGACATATTTTTTGTGACTGGTAAGAGCATTTATTGAATAGCAATGGTCCTTGCTTGAGTTTCACAGTATCCTGGTCTGTGCTTGGAATTGTCTTTAGATTCCATTGAAATCTAACATTTTGCAGCAGTAGTAATTTAGTCTTTCTTTGTTATTTATATTTTATTTACTTTGTTTGCATTTCATTGTTGAAAAAATTCACTCGAGTGGTGTTTGTGCACGAAAGACGTCCGGAAATATTAGTATTCTCTATTAAGGCTTGCTCGTACTCAATTTGATTGTCTGTTTGTACAATTTGTTGTTCGTAGAACAAATTGAACTATAAAATCAGTTATTCTTATCGCGTATTGTTGTAAGCATTGCATTGTATAGATATTATTGTATATAATTGTATTATATAGAAATTATTGTATTCTGAGAAAAAACACAAATGTGATTTATTTACGTTAGAAGAAGCTACTGCTGCATTAGATACAAGCCTTTTTACGTATATGCTGAAAATTGCGGGAGAGTTGGAATATCCATCATAATACTGCTACAGTGTTGGTTGCTGTCAGATTGCCAGTCAGTTTCATTTGCCCTTAAACCCACTGATATTATAAAAACAATAACACTTCGACCTACTGCCTAAAATTCTAGCTGAAGTATGGACCCACTCGTGAAATTATATCGTCACATTGTAATAAACACGTTAAAATCCAGCGCTTGAGAGACATTTCACCTGATGAAATGCGACGGACAGATGATACACGATTGCCTCAAAATGATTATTTATTTACCTCGATGCTCCAGTGGTTGCGAGCGTTGCTGAACCAGAGGTCTTGGGTTCCAATCCCGGGTCGCGTACTATTAAATTTTTTAACTGGAAATTCTAAAAATGGCTCAAATTCTGGATTTGTGCCCGGTGTATGGCAATATACTCGCTCCCTATTATAAGGTGAGACATAAGCGTAACTGGCGAAATTTTAGAGTATATTACACTCCTTTGCCTATCTTTTTGAAGAATACAGGCGTCATGTTAGGTTTTTCTTAGTTATAATACTGCTTTCTTTGAAATTATGTTCCTAACCTTTTCTAGGGAACAGTAGTCACATTGAAAAATGCGAATGAAAATTCTTACAATATTATACGTTGGAAATATTATATTGTCAACAACATTTCCATGGCAGCCATAATAACTGTTCATTAAGAAAAATAAAAACTCCTTTGTCATGCTAAATTATAAATAGGTGAAAACGAAACCTTTTCAGCTTAGCGACCCGTTACAAAGTTTTAAATTACGCGTCACCGTTGTACAACGGGCTTGCTATTTTTAATGAAGCTTGTACCAGAACGGTACAAAAATACATCCTTTCCCTCAATTTGCAGGTTAGGCCTTTATTCCACAGAGTACGAAAAACGAGAACTAGTTAATTTAATATAGTACAGAAACTAGAACGAAATAAACAGATACTTAACCTTAACGGAAAGTCACCGCAGTCGTTGTAGCGGAATGACAATTATTTATTTGTAAGCAGTCTACTAGAATACACAAGTTCGAGTTGAATAATCGATCAAATCCTAAAAGAAGTATTGTCGGTCATAATAAGAATTTTAGTTCACGTTTGACCGTGCGACCGACTCTGTTAGTTTCACGTACAGATCAAAAGATCGCACTCATTCTAAAATTTATTATTATTTAACCCAAATCGTGTAAAATATACTCGTTTTGAGCTTTTCGTCGTCATCGGCCCCGTTTCAGTACGAATACAGTTTCGTTCATTCGCTGGTGGTGAGACAATAACACGTGGGTAATTAAGGCGACGAAATGTCGAACAAACTTTTCCGAGACCCTCGTGTCAGCTGTCACAAGTTTGCGGCAGAAATTCATTGACAAGTTCGCCCTCATCCATGATAAATTAAGATTGAACATGTATTGCAATATTCAGAAAGGGAATAGATGCATTGTCACAGAAAGTGTGTATAACTATTCGGTTTCTAGACAGTTTAAAACTTTTAGTTCAATAATATAATACGAAACAATACGTAAACTTTTATTGTGGAATTTTGTAACTTCAAATTATACAAGATATTTTGTCAAAGTTACTTTTTCATTGGGTCTGTGCGAGACTGGTTACGGACTTTTCTATAAATCTTTTTAAGTCCTATAATATTCTAGTACATTGTTTTGATTTATGCTAGTCATAGCGGCTTACGAAACCGGGTTTTTTAAACAAAATTCCTCAATACTTCACCAATTTTGAACAAAGTATGCATATAAACCTTCCTCCTTTGCTGCTCATTTCACTAAAGAAAACCGTACCAAACTCCGTTGCGTTAGACGAAGTACGAGGAGAAACAAAGGTTTATCTTTAAGTTTACGATTCTTTTTAAGGGGTTAACTTTTATCTTATGTATTTTTAACAAATACTACTTCCAGGTGGTGGCATAATTAAATTATTGTAAAAAGGTTAAGAGAATGATTCAAAAATCTGCGACATGTAGTTTCGACGGTCATTTGCGATAGCTATGATGTAATATTAAAAGGTATTTCGTTTACTTGTCGCCTTGTAGGTTGACTCATCTTGGCGTTTTGATCCCATGGGCGTTTCAGGTGGACTAATATAGTTAATTGCCAATAATGGCAATAATGGCAAATGTTTGCACTCGTCCCTCCCACCGCTCACATGCCTAGAGATCGGTTAACGAATTATACGACCAAACGATCAAAAATATTTATGTTGTACGTACTTTGCACGTAAATAAATATTATATTGTTTGTAAATACGTGTTGTCGGTTATTTTATCAGACATTTAATGAACTTGAACAATTTTGCTTACGTTAAACAATTCGAATATTGTAACCTTTATTGAGATTAATTTAAGTTTATCTTCTAATCTCTGGAGAACATAGACTTAATGAAATTTGTTAAAAACAAAACTCATTGTAATCTCAGAACTATAATATCTAGACCAACATCGAACTTTATTAGACCGGGGCGAGAACTTTGAACTAAATGGAAAACTTTTCACAGGTATTGTTCTTCAACATTGCATGAGTGTAAACGACTATCGATTAAATCTATTTATGAATTATATTACACTTTCAATACTTCGCTTATACCCAGTCTGATTGTTGAAGTATACAAATTTTCTGTTATGCAGGTCTTATTTATTTATGCGCTCATTCTTAAGCAAAAGAAGTCTGATTCTTTTATCCATTTTCACAACGTCCAATTAACATCCTAATGGTAAAGTGGTTAGTCCTATCGAATATTAGCTACAAACTTAACGTGTGTCTGGCTGTCACGATTTAACTCCATAAAACGACAGCATATAAATTAGTGCCTCACTGGAGAGATGGGTGTTGCCAACTTTGTTTAGATTTCAAGACCTAACATTTTACACAGTGTTCTGAATTAAATTACATTAGTACATTTTGCTCTTTTCTTTGTTATTTCTTTGCAAAGCTACATCTTAGTAACCGAAACAAACAAGCAGCCCGTAACGTTATATATCATGTCGTTAGCTCAACAGTCAACATGAACTTCATCACCCGGAGCATTTCCTATTCCGTTCCAGTAATTGCTTCCAACCCTCATCCAAGGGATTATCCTCTTTCGGGTATTAATATTACTTGTGTTTCGAGTTAAATTTCCCTTCTGGTATTGCATTTATCCCATCGTTCTGATTGATCGCTGGCACTTTAAAGGGACAAGGGAGCCTGATGCCTGTACTGAGCTCTGCCAATTGTTTCGACCGGATATAAATGAACGTTTGCAAATATTGTACTTACCTATAAACCTTTGTTTGCCTCTTTAGCGACTTGAACGGAAGGCGTGAATTTGAAGACATTACCATTATCAAACCTGTATTTCTCAACAATTTCAGTACCTCGTTGGTCGAGTAGTTGCGAGCGCGGCCGCCATTCGAAAGGTCCTGGGTTCAAATTCTGGGTCGGGTGCTATTGGATTTCTCTAACTAGAGTTTCTAGTAATGCCTCGGGTCTGGATTTGTGGTCGGTATATGGCAGTAGGCTCACCACCCATTGCATATTGGGATGTAAAGGTAACTGATGAAACGTGGGGTGTACTACACTCCTCTCCTATCTCTTCGGCGATTACAGACGTGATGTTACGTTTTTTTATTTATCGACTTAACTGTTCCTATACAGAAATATAAGCATAAAAATAAATTGCCTACAATAGTTTTTGTATTAATAACAAATACATACGTCTGTTAAGAATTCGAACACGAATTTCAAATTTGAAAAGCTTCGTATAAATAGAAGACCCTTGATAATGACAGGAATTGTGGCTTTGCCTTTGTTTTTCAACTTCATCCGTTAAATGGGTCGGGTCGTTAGCTCAACTGGTAGTCCTGTCTGGCTACAATTCATTATCGTCCCGGTGCTGAGTATAGGTGTCACCACAAGTGTCGGTAGCTTGGAGTTGGTTCCATAGTTCTGTGTCAGTGAGAATTCCGCAGACACACCGCCGTCAGAACTATCAATAATTGTAACTGAACGTGAGAAACTGGCACGAATTACTCATGAAGATTCGTCAATTACCGTCACCCTTTTACGGCGGAGCACGTACGAGAATATTACAAATCTAACAATGTACTCCGGGTCAACTCCGGGTATATATATATATCGGTATTATATATATCGATGAAATGGTTCTTCATATTTGTCCAGTTTTTTTTTCATAATTAGTAGAAAAAATATTAACATTTCTAAAATGTAATAAATCAACCTTTGATATTAGAATTATATGCTGACTAATATGCTGACTGATTGACTGCCTTGTTGACGCAGTGGGTGCGAGCGGGACTACTGATCGACAGGCCCTGGGTACAAATCCCGGGTCGTGTTCTATTTTATTATTTTATTTCGTAATTTCTAGTAGCGTCTCGGAGTCTTGATTTGGGCCTGGTTTACGGCAGTAGGCTCACCGCTTATTTCATGGTGGGATGGAAACGTAAGTGGTCAAACGCGGGAGTGTACTACATTCCTCTGCCAACTTCGTGGATTGCAGGCGTGATGTTACGTTAACCATAATATTATAATTTGATAATCATAATGAATTCAAAAATGCCGCCGAATGGAATGGAACTGATCCAATGAAACTACTTACACTACAGTGAAGCCCAGCAGCGGTTCTATGTACAGTGTTTAAATCAAAACGCTACGAATGTACATTTCGCTGTCTACATTCAATGCAATTTGCAATACAACGCTTTATTCAGATTTCTACTTGTCTGTTAGCTATTCGACGGGTGAAATTTGGCATTTCATTTGCATTGGAGTTTTACATAGAGATTACAGGCGTGATGTTACGTTTTTTTTAAACTGTCTACTGTCTAAATGTCGTATTATGTAGCTACTAAATGATTGTATGCTCACTTTGCCTTACAAAACAACATCAGCATACGTAACATATTCTAGAATTAATAACGCATTCTATCCCTTGCTTCACTGGATTCTCGTATTATCTAGAGAATCTATCTCTTACAAAGTAAAATGATTATCCATTTCCTGACAAATATGTCCTGACAAGATGTTCCCTCGAAGCGAACGCTGAACGTTTCATTGATATCAAGTAGAAAACGTGTAATAAAACTCCAATGCAAATACAATGACAAATTTCAACAATAAAATAGCTAACAGGCAAAATAGAAATCTAAATATAGCGTTATAGATTGCAAATTGCAATGAAGGTAGACAGCGCAATGCACATACGAAGAGTTTTGATTTAAACACTGTACCCGTATACGTTGCTGGGCTTCTTTGCAGTGTGGACCATTCCTTGGATCAGTTCCGTTCCATTCGACGGTATTTTTGCATTCATTATAATTAACAAATTATAATAGATAGGTCTATAGGGATAGATAATAGGATGTAGAAAAAATCCTCCTACTCCTATGAGCCTGAATAAAATTCAGATGTCACTTTACCCCGGCAAAGATTTAAAAAATATTGAAATATTTTTAATTTAAGTAATTTTATTATTGAAGCCATTGTACCAGTGTCGAATCGTTGCCCCTTTTATGTGTGAACCACAAGCGATGAACTGTTAATCACCAACTGGTAACAGATACCAACGTTTGAGGCACAGCACAGTAAATGTAGCTAAAAGCGATGAGAACAATTTTACTGGAACAAGGGTTGCTGCCGCAAAATAGTAGCAACATTTCTGTTTGGTTTGCAAGGCTGCGATTACCCGACGTTTGATGCAGTATGGCGACTGAGACTTGTCTCGGCTAGCGCTAGTGTTATTTAAGATTGCCAGTAAATTTGATTGGGTTATAGTGACAATAACATTGAACTGCAAGTCCATGTGCAATTTAACACCGTGAAACGACTCATTATTTGCCGATAGAACACATCACTTATCACGAATCGGCGCCACGCGATAAATAAAGGCCATACGCGTGCTATGTGAAGCGTGCGGTGCAAAGTTTTATCACTTTTATTGCAACACATTGTGATTTTATTGCAGGCATCAATAACGTTGACTGGCTCCAGGCTTTCACAAATGTCTGTTGTATTCCACCAAATACCTTTGAATGAAATTTGGTTAATAACTTAATCAGCCCCAAAAAAATCCAACCCTCATATTCTTTGTGGCATCTACATCTTTCTAAAATTATCATTTTTGCTTAGAAATAATGTTATATAATGTATATTTATTATAACATATTATGTTGTACATATTAGTATAATATAACATTACGCTTGTACGTGTACATATATCTCCGAAGGCGTGGACAGAAAAGTGTGTTTAATGTGGATATTATATATCAGTATTCCACTATTCCGCATGACATTGAGAAATAAATATGAAATTTCATTCACTTTTCTATACGTATGATATTCAACGTCGATTATTTGAGATTCAATTTGTGGTTGTATGGTTTTCTTTGAACTGTTATATATGTTAGACTAATATTCGCTATGAGTCAATCATTATAAATCACACAAGCCACAATAATGCTAGTAAAAGTTAAGGTCGTAATAGTCCAATATTCAAAATATATATTCATTTCAATTTTGCGTAATCAATTTTGATTAATTGTAATAAAATTATTCATTAAAAATGCCCGTCTTCGATTACTAACTTTTAAGTCTAATTAACTTTGGTAAATAAAAGAGGTAGTTCTTGGATTCTTCGGGCACATTTGTATTCAAGGCGCTCCATCTCCAAAGTCCTTTACGGATTTATACAAACTGAGTAAACTGACTTCATTTTCAAGGCCGTCGTTTAAATAGCCCTCCTTTTGGATGGCAGCCAATTTCACCTGAGGGCGGGCAAAGTATCTCTGAACGATGCCTTAGAAAGAGATGTTTGTGAAGGTCAGGCTGAGATAAGTATTATTTATTGGAAACGAATTTAAAATTTACTGTATTTAAAATTACTGTTTTATTTTCGCGATTTACAGTTACATCGCGAGCTTCAACGAATTGTTGTGCTTTTGGCATTTAAGTTTCGTCGAGCTTTACAGATCTGAGGAAAAAAAGGGCAAACAAAAGAAGATTTGTTAACAATTAAATTAAGGGGCTAAGTTTCAATGATTCCGGTCGCTTCATAGAACTATAGCGATAAGTATTTCATTAGGAAGTTTAACAGTGTAATATTGAAAACTTCCGCTATCTGGATGGTTCAATACAGTGTCGAGTTTCAAAGCCATAATTTATATTTGAAAAGGAAATCAGCGGCCAATTCTTACAATAATTATGGAGTTGAAAGTAAGAACGGTTTTACTATATACTCGTACAACGAAGTATGATAGACACGGGAACAATGAAAAATATCAATCCGATTTTGAAAACTGACTGTGTGTTGGCAACGATAGCTGTTGGCGAACACATTTTCTCTAGAATCAGTGATACATTATCTATGCAGATTATCAATTGATCTTTATAGTATAGAATCTTCAATTGTGTACAAGAGTTTTAACGAATTGTTTAATATTATTGTCTTACTAACTTTCTATTGGCCTTTATTGCGAGAAATTTAATCAAACCTCGTAAATTATCAAGCAGCCCATCTCCAAGACAATTGGAAATGTTCCAAAGTGAAACAGACCACGTTTGTCTTTCGAAACTCAAAAGCTGCTTTTAATTAATTTCATAAATCAATAGTCTGACAATAGGTTCGTAATGGTTTGGAGGAACATCAGGATTCAGCGGCTTTGCAAATATTGGTTCTTAATTTGGGGTTAGCTAACTGGATCAAGTTCACTACAGCCTGTCGGTTGCTCACGCAAATTCTACAGTTTAGTGTTTAGTTTGAACTCTACAGTCTCCGAGTGCCACTTTTAGAACCAGGTCAGAATGGTTTCGATCGGAAAAAGTGTAACTAACAATTTTTCCTGGAACATTTCGAAATATTCAAATTCAAATTGACTGCCTCGTTAGTTGTGTTGGTTGCAAGTACGGTTCCCGATCGACACGTCTTAAGTTCAAATCCCGGGTCCAGTACTATTGGATTTTTCTAAAATATAGAATTTCTAATAGTGACTCTGAGTCTCGATTTGTGCCCGGTGTATGGCAATGGAGTCGCCAACTATTCTATATTGCGACTTAATCGTCACTGATGAAACGTGGGAGTGTACTATACACCTCTGCCTACCTCT
>DVPD01000273.1:0-12443 GCA_018237605.1 Apyrrothrix (Melanopyge) sp. n. Burns01
TTTGATATACGCTGTTGTTGATAAGATTTGTTAAAGGAAATTTCGAAGTAAAGTCCGCTTGATTATAGCCTTAGTCGTCAAAACTATATTTAGCGGGTAAAATTGTAAATGAGTCGGAGTCGAGCAATGGAAGTTTTCTAAGCAATCTTGTTCAAAAATCGCCTAGCTTAAAATCACGGTTCTGCTCGTATGATTATAGCGGCAAACTTGTAAAACGAAGCGACAGCGTATGTGTTATGAAACGAAGGCGAAGATCTTAGTTTTGGAGAATGATTTATTTTCTATAATTCAAATAGTACTTTCTTGTTTAAAAATTGAGTTGATACATAATTATCACTAGCTGGAGCCATCTCTTAACTACATATTGCTTGCAGTAGAGGCATAATAATTTTAAGGTAAAATTTTGTAAAAAAAAGGTCAATATCAAATCTTTCAACGCTATTATAAAGCTAAAAATAAATAAAACATGTTCATGATGTCCCAATCCGTTGTTTTGTGGTGTCGAAACAAGGATTTAAATGATAAAAAGGCATGGGACTGAATAAAGGTTTCACTAAGCTGTCTCTAAACTCACCATATTATAGTTATAGAACTAAGTTGCAAGCAGATGACAGTAGGTTGATTTTAACGCATATGATAGCTGTCACGTGTGCTTTTTATCGGACTGTAGCCATACTGTAACATTGCTAACTTTATTCAAATTTTGTTATTTAAAAGAGCGCTGGGAGTCTTTTTTTCTCCGGCTTTTTCTTCCGGTCTACTATAGCCTGAGCGGCGCAAAAAGCCGAAGTATAATGACTAAAACATGACCTTCATTGAATGTATGTATATACCTTATAATGAATAAAAGAATTTGAATTTGAATTTGGATAGATAAACAGTATTTTGCACTTTCAATATAAGTCAAGGATGTAGGTGACATTTAGATAAACATCTAGATCAGTACGCAAAGTTAAGATCTAATACCGTTGTATCTAAAACTTTATTTTAGATGTCCAAGGTAAAGAAAGAAAGATTCCAAAAGCCTATTATCCTAACGAACACAGGTCAAGTAAATTATTTAGCATCGTATCGTCATCAGTAACCTGTTTCAGTCCACCGCTAGATATAGGCCTCACCTGATATACGTTCTGTCCTCGACTTCTTTCATCCAGCTTCTGCCTGTATCTTCTCTCAGTATTACTGTAACCAGTGCAGTATTTAATACTTGAAGAATTGTATACCAGAAAACGTGATCTAATTTCATAACTACTGTAGTATTTAACGACTAAACTCTTCTATATTATTGACGTGATCCTGTGATAAATGTTAAACCTTTTAACCGTATATGTATTAAAGGAAACACCTTCCAATTTACACATTGCGTCCGTAAGCTAACGAGGTAGAATGTAGCTAACGGTTGTAGCCGGTACGGTAAAGGACAGAAAAGCAGTATCTTTAAGTCTTTAAAATAAACCAGCACATAGAATCCATTGAGTCGACTGTTCAGGACACAGAAACCGCTGAGTCGTACCACTGTACATAAATTTTAGAGTAATAGTTGCTGTAATTGACATCCGTTTCTGAAATAAGTTGAATATTTTGGATGCAAATTACAGAAGACTTGCAAACTCTAGGCAGCGTTTGAAAGGTTTTTGAGTAATCGATTATTATATATATTTTTGAAAGGCGGGTACTACTAATTCACGACAGCAACAGATGGATAATAAAAAAAAAAGATAATATTTTTATCTAATTTATAAAATAAAAGACAACACTAATTGCCACTGATCCAACCAAAAAAAAATGAACAATATTATAGTAAAAGAAAAATACTGTTTTAATTATAGATCAAAAGTAAATACATTTTCTAAAGTATATAAACGACAAAAACAGAATTTATGTTAAAGCAGGTGAATGGTGACAATAGACTCATCCCGTTCCATGTTTGAATGTACAACATACATAACTGGTGAATTGAGAGAGTGTACTACACCCCTCTGCCTACCTTTTTGGGGAAATACAGGCATGATTTTATTTTGTCATGTAAGTTATGTAAGTAGGTATACGGACGAAAAACATATTTTGTTACTTTGCTTCCTTAAAAAACCAGCAGTGTAAAGAAAATAAAACTCCTTTTGTTGCTTTTTTTTAACCCGCAAACTATTACTGTGGAAATTTCCCGCCAGCTACAATTTGACCTCTGCTAATTTGAACAGGACCCGGGAAATATCGTTACATTTCCTTGTAAAGTTGTTCCCGGTCGTGCACTTTGGTTATATTCTCTATCAATGTAAAATCTGCATACGGTAGCTGTTTATCTTTTGTCTCATATGATACATTTTTAAGACAGAAACACGTCAAGTCTTTTTGCTTCATACCAAACTATAACTATTTGCTCCTGATAGCTGTACTTGAATTAATCAAGCTGTTTTAAAAAGCTAGAGAGCGATTTATATATTATAATATCTAAAAGACGTGGGGCTCACCAAATCCACTAGAGGCGAACTCGGTCGTATCTACAAACATATTTAATAGCGGCATAGTAATTTCTGATTACATAATTTAATTAATCAATTTAATCTAATTTAAAAGCGGAACTCCCTGCCGCTATCTATTTTTCTCGATTCGTGTAACCTAGAATTATTCAAGTAAGGAGTGAATAGACACTTGCTAGGCTGCATCTCGCTTTCCATCAGTTGGGATAGAAGGCAAACGCGAGCCTATAGCTAAATAATAAAACAAATTTAATTCCAAAAGCTTTCTATGTGTCAACGAAGTGTAAAAAAAATCTGTTAAATATCGAATCTGGTACTTTTATAAATGGATATTCAATTGACTACTATGGGTGTCAGTACCCAGTGTGTAAGTGCGATGCATCTACATATAAATTTATTTTTAAAATTATAAATCCCTTAAGACACATGACTAATTCATTGGCAAAACTATATCATAGTTATCTTTTTCTGCAATAAACGTTCATACTGCGACAACATGATAGATGGTGAACACAGTTTCATACATTATTAATAGGATATGCAATCTATATCGCATGTCTCTCATACCGATATGCGATGTCTTAATCGTTCTATTTTAAATCGATTAATTGCCTTTTCCCTGCTCAATGTTGTGTGTTTAATTTTCTTTTGACACAATTTCATAGACAGTTATTTCGTCTTCGGAAATTGTCATGTCACATTATGTCACTAGTTAATAACCTTGAAAATAAGCCGACGAAGTCTTTTTTGAAATTTAATTTTTGTTTAAGAGATACGTTACACTTTAAATATAAACATCCGTTAAATGAAGGAGGTGTGGAAATAAAATAAGATTCATTTAATTAGCGGTCTACATTTTGTAATTAATCTCGGCCGGACTTCCATAAATAAAGGCGGGTTACATGTCAATACTCTATTAAATTAAAAGAAAAATGCAATTTAACACCACAACAGAATGTCGTGTTGTGCCAACATAACGCGGCGCGGGGTTTTAAAAAAGTAATTATTTTTATTTAATTTTATTTATTGGGATCGTTGCACGCGAGATCCGATGCCTCTCACGACGGGAGCCGCCATACCTGTTACGGCAACCAACAGCCCAGCGACAAAAGTGACCAGAATAAAGATGTATTCTCATCAACTTTAATGGTTTTTGCGAATTATTGTGAGCATTCGTGAGCATTTTCAGAAACATTCGTGAGCTTGGGTTACCCGATTATATCTGTATGGAGTATTTGATTTTCGCGTGATAATTATTCAACTAAAGACTAATCACCGAGCAGCCCACATACCTGAAACCGTGCAGGATCTAATCTAAAGGGAAACGTTGGTTGGTTGTTAATGATTTTTTTTCTCTGGATAACACTATCTACTTATATTTTCAAACTAGAACAGTTAATACTGCTAATCGTCGAAATACAAGCGCGGTAAATATCTGTAAACTAACCTGCACATCAAATTGTCATTAGACCATTTAAATGAATAGCATTGGAGTGTCAGATATAGTTTTGCAAATGCATCTTTTCGTAAAAGTTTAATATAATTTCATAGCAGAAAGATAACATAAATAATTATGAATTATCCTTACGGCTATGAACTTTCTTATTTTGAGAAGATACCATTTCAAAAAGTGAAAAGATATTATATGTAGACGTACGATGATGATAATGATGACCTAGAAATACGCTGCAGAAATATAAAACTTGAGAAGTTCTTCTAATACTCAACATACTTTCACCAATGTTATGACGCGGCCTAACCAGACAAATATACGGAACCCACCGCATGAATAAACATATTTTAAACAGAGATTCGAGTTTAATTGCGACAAGTTTTTAAATGTCTGTCAAATGTGACTTTTTTTTGGATATGTATAGCATTTTTAAAATGACAATTCAAAGCCGTCTGACGGGGTATGGTGATCTGGATTTGGAATTTTATTTCATTGATATTATTAACGAGAACTCGCATGTTGTCGAATCGAATAATTTAACAATTCGAACAATTTTATAATAATAAACGACTTAAATTTAATAAAAATAAACAACAATTCGAATAATATTAAACGAAAAACAAATAGAATTCATCATCATCATCACCTTTCTCAGTCCATTGCTGGACATAGGCCAACAAATACAATACAAAACAAATCCACCATCTATACATAACTAGCCTGTAAAAAACCTAACTCTTTGTTTTAATTATCTGTAATTGTTTGTATTAATGCCAAGTAATTATTATGAGTATGGATATAGCAGATACAAATATGCTAATAAGGCCATAGAAGGTTTACTTCGATTGCGCGTTTAGGAATAAGCAAATAAAATATATATTTAAAAAATATATATTTTATTTGCTTATTCCTAAACGTTTTAGAGAAGCGTGTTGGCTAGCTTGTATTTTGTCTCGTTCTGATTTGTCGTATTAGAAAGAAATAAGACGGTCCAGTAGCTAAACGGTTCCTATTGAAAGTTAAAAAAATAAGAACTTACATTCTAATGTATGTTATTTTTATACCTTAATGTACTTTAATTGTGATGCTTAGATGTAGTTTCTGGCTTTAATTATAAGAAAATTAACTGTAAGCTATCCTCGTCGTCCTTGTGCTGTGCCCTAAACAATATAATAGTGTCCTTTATGTTGGTTATCACAAACAAATATAAACACAATTTAAATATAGGAATATTACAAATATGAATGAAACGGGTAACAAACTGGGCGGTCAAATTCTTGCGATTTCTCGTGAACGGGTTACGATATTAATTACGTACAAGTAATTGTAACATGTATAGCGAGGTGTACTGAATCACGCTATAAGTTTTTAAGGGAATAACAAACACGAACAATGCACGCACGGGTTAATTATAGAGACCCATAATGATAACCATATAATTTTATTTTTAATCTTATAAGTAAATATAGACTGGACTTTTTTGTACATGTAATGTAATGTAATCTTGTACATATAAGAAATTTATTATATGATTATATATTTTTGAATTTAGAATGTAATACATTGATACAACCTCTCATATAAAATTGGGAACACGACATGTCATGAAGCAATTTAATGAATATTTTTAAATTTAGAATTTACTACGTCAATAAAATTCACCATATTAAATAAAAAATATGGAATAACGCAATTGTTTTTTTTATTTTTGAGCTTAGTATGGTTTTCTCCGTTTCTACAATTCCCTATGTTAAATTGAGAACATGCAATGAAGTAGTTTATTTTACATGCCGTGTTAATTAGGCGCTATTTAATGTAAATTAAACACTTTAGTATTAAACTGGGTAAATTAAATCAGAAACAACGAAAACGGGAAACACATCAGCATATTGTGCACGGTAGATTAATTTATTGTACTAAACCAAAAATGTCAAACAAACGAACGGGAAATAATGTGTTGTAATAGAGATTTAACTGAAACTAGAACAATACGGTTTAATATTAACAGTATTCGGTACATACCTTCACAATTAAGTTTATCGCAGGCAAGAATTCTTGTTTTCTTTATTGTTCCATCGCAAACGATAAACGATGGAATACGTTGTTATTATCAATTTATTATTGCAAATAAATGCTTTTTGTTTTTTGTGATTATGTTGGTACTTATATTACCAGAGTGTACTTAATGCACAGTTGATTTGTTGAAATATCTTTAAGCTTTATAGCAAGTGGCTGCTATATGCAATACTTTAATAATTCATTAATCCGATTAAACATAAATTAATTCGAAAGCAAGAAAGACTACAACAGCTTTTGACTTATCACATTAAGTGTTTAAGGTACTGCAATATAAGGGATAATTGTATATAAATTAATATTAATTTTCACATTTTATTTGTACTCTGGTAACTTAATTAATTGGACTTTGCTTACAAGAAAAAATTTGCAATGCTAACACGGAAGAGGACAAGTCATTTATGTTTGCGACTTGACTGTGTGAGGTCCCTTTAGGTAGGTTTAGAAAAAATCCTCCGAAGAGGTGAGCATAGGAGTGTGCTACATTCCCATGTGCTCCCACGTTTCACCAGTTTACGTTCTACTATGGAATAGAGGGTGAGTCTATTGCCGTACACTAGGCACCAACCAGTCTCTGAGCCACTACTAAGAATTTCTACTAGAACATCTAAGTTACATAATTCAATAGTACCCGACCCGGGATTTAAATCCAGGACCTCTCGATCGGCGCTCACGCTTGCAACCACTTGACGAACCCGTCGAGGCAGTTTTGGCAAGAAAGTTTTTGTAAAATATATCAAGTTAATATAGTACTAGGGTCCTCGTCATGCATTGAATCGTGGAGACTGACTCTAGAGAAATGATAATAAGAATATGATTAATGATATTTAAGCTCTGCTGATGTTATTTAATATGATTTTTGAGATAATTCATGTTTTGCTGACAGTAAAGAACAAATATTATCAATATTATCGTCGTTCGCCGTTGGTAAGATAGATTCATTACATCGAACACAATTAATGGAATAATTTAATTAACTGAATTCGTTAACCCAAATCTTTATGTAAGCACGTTGGTATAACAATTGATCTGTGTTATTGTGAATTTAGCTTGTATAGTATCGGTTAGGTGTTACAACTTTATTCGTTTCCAATTTTTCCATAAATTTGATGTTGAATACGAAGACTACCAGTCGAGTCACAACATTACTATAAATAATAATAATGACCATGTTTTTTTCTTATCGCAAACAAATTTATAAACCTGCATCGCGCTTGTAATCTCCGAAGAGGTAGACAAAGAAGTGTAGTACATTCTCACGTTTCACCAGCTACGTTTACGTCTCAAGATGGAATAGGGTTTGAGCCTATTGCCATACAACGGGCACAAATCCAGACTACAAGCCACCACTAAAAATTTTTACTAGAGAATCTAAGTTAGAAAACTCTAATAGTAGCCGACCCGGGATTCGAATCCAGGACCTCTCGACCGGCAATCGCGTTTGCAAACACGTGAGCAAAGAGGCAGTTACATATTCATCATATTTAGATATAAATATGTATGTTTTCCTATACTAAAAGTTTGACTCTTTTCGGTTCTATAAGGCTTCTTGATGTGCGCTAGCGTAAAGTTTACTCGGGTTCCTCTGAATCTCCGTACTCCAGCGATACTTAAGGTGTCCTAGAGGCCTTCTACCATTTTGTTGTTTTAGATATGCGCCCTCTATATTTTCATACTTATATTTGTTCATATTTTACTACGACAAAACCAATAGAACTCTTATTACGTCCTTCTGCCAGGCACGGATAGGACGGATAGGAGCCTACTCCGCCACCCAAGTAAAGTACGTAAACTCTTGGTTTATCCGTTTGTCTTATATTGTTAAGCAGCTTTGTCCTACGCACTTTAACGATTAACGTGTAAAAATAGGACGCGTAGTAGCAACGAATGCGTTGCTGGCTTTGAAGGAGAGCTGTCTTTGCGCCTTTCTTGTACGTACAAAGTACTTCATCATACTCCACCGGGAAAACTTCAGAAGGAAGCCCATTCTACATTTTAGACGTGTGCGTTAACCTAACCGTAGAGAACTACCAGGAGTTCAGTAGACGTGCATGAAACTTCATTCATCGGTGAGTGGCACGATGTAGCTATTGTGCAAGGTAACATGGATCTTTGGAGTACTGACCTGTGTAGAGCTGGTAGGACATACAAAGGAATCCCAAGTTCCTCTGCAGGCTTAAGAGACGATTCGAACGACATACAACAGTGTGCAACAGCTTCAGAATCAGTCCAACATGTTCACATTAAAATTGCAATTTTAATTCGAACATGTTTGACTATTTTTTACCGAAGCTCATCTGTAATTTATTAGAAATCCATTCTATAACATTGTCATCTGTAATTTATTAGAAATCCATTCTATAACATTGTCATAAAGCTTGTGTACCATTTCAAGGTACATCATTAGTGATCTTTTTGTGAACGTAAACTTCACGTGTGACTAACAGAACGTGTTTAAGGACGCAACTAAACACACGCAGAGTGTAACGCTTCGACGCAATTGAGCGGACAACTGTACGACAAACAAATTATATTGCCGGATAGACTGATTTTATGAAAATATTGTTATAAAACATGTTATGACAATTACAAGATGTTTACGTTATCCGGTAATAATCCGGCACGGTGTTTGTTAATTGTTATTCCCTGTAACACGGGATGTGGTTTTGTTCCCGCTGGACAATAGGCCCACCGACTATTTCATAGTATATATAATATTACTGATAAAATCCGGGAATACTACGAGTATATTCTTCTACCCTACCATGTAATGGCTTTCACGCAAAATGTACAATGAAAATTTTATTTTTGTTACCTTCTAACGATCATTGCAAGGTATGAACATTTTCCAGCGGTATAAGAATTTTATGATATCTTCCATTTCAACTTGTCAAATCCGCCGCATCAGATGCGAGTGTTAGCTCGAATATTGTGAGTGAATAATGAAGGATCGAAGCCCCCAGCTACATAGGTTTCCTGAGCTGTAGGCACGATTAAGTACTACAATTTGAAACCAGGAGTAAGAAAAAATCCAATGTTTATTAATCGTTTATTCAAACCAAACATAAGCGTACAAGTTTAGTTTATCGATGATACTTATAAAATCGATGGATTTTTTTGGGACATCAGACTCACTTGATACCAAAGTGGTCAGACTGTGTGCTTATATGACCATATGGCTGATAGCCTACACTTATATTACTGTGCAATGAAAATAAGCAACCATACATTATTTAATATTCATAAACTAAACTAGATATCGCTATGTTCCACGATTTAAGTGGTCACAGACGGAACTGAGATATATATTATAGTAGGGCATATTATGATATATTACAGTATATTTTCCATAGTAACGCTCGACTTACCGCACACCCAGCTATAATATACATACATATATCTCGCTATCAGAATATGTGAACAGATCTAGGCTAGACATATTTATATATAGCAAGACAAGATAGACATATAGCAATAGGCTTATAGCAAAACATATTATTGCGCAGATAGCATATGTATCATCTGTGGTAGTTTGCAATAAAAACAAAACATCAAGTCTGTAATCCTAGAAAAGGTAAGCATAGGAATGTAGTACACTTCCACGTTTCATCGGTTACGTTCGCGTTCCATCATGGAATAGACGGTCTATCTATTGCTACTAGCACTTTTTAAAAACTACTAGAAATTTTTACTAGAAAAATCCAATGGTATCCCATACGAGATTTCAACTCAAGAACTCTAGATCGCCAGTCCCGCAACCAACACGGCTAACATAGCTGTCAAAATAGTTTGCTAGAATAGGACCTTTATCAGAGTTCATTATATTATACAAACGTGGACGGAACGGCAGAAAAGTCCACGGAACGGAATTTATCAACGCGCGATCATAGTATAATACAAAATAGTATACATATAAATATGTATTATAACTAGATATTGATAGAGATATTTGGCACTCGGTGCTCTCTACCTAGCCCGTAAGGGACCTGGCGTGAAGATATGTATGTATGTATTATAACTCGGTCTGTGACGACGTATAATCGTTATAAAATATCTTGGGTGGTCAATATATCGGTACACCGCATCCAATCCGCGACAATTCTACTTTCATGTAACACGCTCAGCATACATTACCGATCCGCCACGCGCGACGAGCGCAGCCAATAACACTATTACACCAATTACCGTAATATCCCCACCGCACATAAATTTTAATTAGATTTTTTATGATATTCCCCTGGACAGGACTTGGTTTGTAAATTGAAAAGTACGACGCGTTTATGTACTTTTTGCATCTATCTACGTTGTTCAATAAGTTGTTTCTCATTGCTGCCTATACAAGTATTAATTAACATTACTTACATTAATATAAAATGCATTGGCTGATAAAAAAGCACAAAACAATTATTCGTATTATTTATTACTGCCTCGTTTCTCGTGTTGATTGCAACTACGACTGTCGGTCGAGAGGTCCAGAGTTAAAATCCGGGGCCGGGTGCTACTGGATTTTTCTAAATTAGAATTTGTAGTATTGGCTCGGAGTCTGGATTTGTACCTAGCGAATGGCAATATACTCCCCGCCTATTTCATAATGGGACGTGACCGTAACTGATGAAACGTGGAAGTGTACACTCCTCTGTCTACTTCTTAAGGGATTACAGGCGGGATGTTACATTTATTTCCTATTATATCGACAGTGCACAAAAGAAATTAATAGTAATAAAATTAAATAACGGAATATCTATACATTTTCTTGTTGTACGGGAATGTTGGAAATTTACTGGACAAACTGCTCGAATAGGTACACTGCGGCTAACGTTCGCAAGGTTCGTGGGGCTTAATTTAATAATATCATGTGCTGTGCCACAGGTAAGAGAGGGCACTTGACATCTCTGTGACAGGCTTAGAAATCTTCGCGTGACTGTACTCAGCCATGATTCAGATACATTCTAGTTTGTTCATTGCAATTGTAAATAATAATTTTTGAAATATAATGTATAGTCCGCCGTACTATTTTAATAGTACAATTCTTTGAATTTCCAAATACATTTAAAGCAATCTTCAAAGGTTTTTAGGCAGCACTTAAGTTTAAATTTCAAATGAAACAATGCAACAAAATTTGAAATTCAAGCAGACTGGAGGGCTTTGTAATATAAATCTGTAGGTACCAGGTCGTAAAACTTAGCGACAATTTCTAACAAGTTTCAATTAGAATTATAAACTTCTCGCTATAATTTCAAAAATACTTCTTTATTACTTTTAATTTTATATCATGCAAGTTATGAACCGGTGTATAGCAATAGTGTCAGCTCTAATTCCATGGGTCGTATGACAGGTGTAAAGTGGCAGCACGTCTTTGCCTATTCCTTTGGAAAAATATAGGCATTGTGTTATATTATGATCCAGTAGTTTGTCTGTGTTCAATGTCGAGAAAGATTAAGGACCCCTCTGAAGACTAGTATAAAAAGCCTCATCTCTCAGTAGCATGAACGGATTGTATTGCGAGGGTTGTCACCGCCCACTCTGTTCAAGCCACTGTATCCAAATATACACTTAGGTCGGCCTAGTTGATTCGGATTGGGTGGCCAGTTCAAGAAGGGTAAACCCCTGCTGTCTGCATGTCTAGAACCCCTGTGTGGGGCATTAAGAAGTCTATTTTGCCGTTCCTTATTTGGAAAGTAGTTCATCATCATGCTTAGTGTAGTGCAAGCATTGTAGAAGCAATTTCTATTTTTATTTTATTGTTACCCCAGCCATCTTAAGCAGTGGATATAGAGCACGGGGTGCCAAATATCTGTCTTCGTCGCTCTCTTCATGCATTGTAGAAGCAAATTTAAAGTAAAATAAACAATTTTCTTTCATGGTCTATTAATATGTATAGAAAGCACGTCCTGCTATATATACTGGACTAGTCATGAAAATAAAAGTTATTGTCAGTATGTTTCAGTTGATGCAGAAAAGCAGAGGCTCCTGTGCAGTTGCAGGTGCAGTACAAGGTTGCGTAATAATGATTAATATATTGTAGAAAAATCAGGTAATAGTAAATAATCTTCTTCTCAACTGGTGTTTTTTCTTAAAGGAAATATGAAACAGGAACGTTTAATTATCCGAGGTGTCGATGAATTTCGCTGACTCTTTGCCACGACCGCCCAATTTGCCCCCGATGCTGTGGCAGACATCGAAATAAATAACTCAATTCGGCGCGCAGCTTTTCGGCGCGTTTTGTTTGCAGTACACGTCAGGCTTTACAAGTCTATTGAAGTTTGAAAACACTGAGACAAGCGGCGCCACTAACGTTGATTCACCTGTCTTTTCATTCGTAATTACACCCGTCTAGACCAAAAGGAACGGACCGAGTATAAGACAGAAATAAAGATTAGAAGAGATATCGGGATGCACACGCTTAAGTTAGCATTCGACACTATTTTATTTACTTA
>DVPD01000274.1:0-12437 GCA_018237605.1 Apyrrothrix (Melanopyge) sp. n. Burns01
GGCTTATGGTGTACTGAAAAATGTTTTTAATAGTAATTGAAATCCGAAAATATGTTGATTTTTAACTAGTTCACATTTATTGGAGAAAACTGCAAATCTTTTAACATTCCGATAGTACTTAAAGATGTTCAAAATTAAACTACGGGACATAATAACGAGTGCAGTACAAAGTCTATTCGTACATATACAAGTAAATCGACAAAGTACAATATAATATAATTAAAACTTAAATTAAATATTCAGCCTTATGTACATGCAACATAAAGTGATTAGAGATTAAATACATACACAAAAATTAAATGTGTGGTTGTGGCAAGTTTATTAAGTACTTGGTTTCATCACAATAAAATATATTAAGGACTCTAACCTGTATTTTCGATTCAACGTAAAAAAATTAATGTAACTGGCAAAAAGCATGAGTATTAAAAATCTATAATAGTTTTTTTTTATAAAATTAATATTTTAAACATAATTACACAAAAAATATTATAGAAAATTTAGCTACCTACACATTATTTAAATATGACAATTGCTGCTCGGAATGTTTATAGATTAAAATACGAGTAGTAACAGAACATTTATTGGGCATGTTTGTTTGTGATCTATAGTATATTATGTGTGATGTATAGTACCTTTCATATTGTACTGGTCGTTCTTTAAAAAAAAGCATATTAAGAAATTACTAATCCAGTATCAACTCTTACTTAAAAAGTTACTTATAAAAAGTATGTAAGGATATTCTTAAATTACGATTTCATATCAGACTTTTATGCACGATGCTGAAACATGGACACAAAGAGATCTAAATTTATATTATCGATAAAAAATCACAATAAAAATTTCAGTCATCGATAAATAATTTTAATTGTATAATACTAACACTGGCTATCGAGGAACTAAAATTATTATTTAATTTTCAAACATAATATTCCATTTTAGCAATAATTTAAAATAATTTATGACTCTGGTTTCGTTGTATGTATGATATCTAAAGACGGTAGTTTGATAAAGCTCTATTTTCCAACCAGTTTAGTTTATACACTGTATGGATTTCTAATACTGAGGCTGGGTATTCCAATATAAATTATAACATTACCCCAACTTAGCTGTTACATAGGCTGCTAACATGTATACCAATACACCAAATAAAATAAAATGTGTATATAAAAACAGCATATTTGTCAGCATAATCTCCCTTAACATTTACGAAAACATATCTCTGCCATTAATCCTATGGCTAAGTCTATGACAGTTCCTTTTTAGAAAAATATACAAAATGCATCAATTTCATAATGTAAACCATTGCTTTTAAATCACCTCATTGCGGGACACCAACATCCACTTTAAAGTCTATTTTTCAGTTTTCATTCTCGTGAACACCACTTATCTAATACATTAAACAAGAAAACCATAAGGGCCACTGACACGAATTTGTGCGCGCATACTTTGCACACTATTCATTATTTTCTTTTGGTGTCCCACCAGAGTGACACCTAAAGCTGCCAGTTGATGAACTGTTAGATCCACCACAGCATCCATATCAGTTATATCCGCAGCTCTGAACTTCTCTATGTAACGAGACATTTTTATGCATTCCAACCATTCCTCAACAGATGAAAATTGAATCAAATCTGGTGTATCACCTGCAAGAGGATCTGCAGAACGATTTTGTGCTATCTTTCTCAGTGTATCTGGGCAACGAATAAGTTTATCTAAAGTTTTGACAATACTGGCAAATGTAGGTCGGTGGGTACGTTCTTTTTGCCAGCAATCCAACATAAGCTGATAAACTGCCTCTGGGCAGTCCATAGGCGCAGGTAGGCGGTAGCCCTTTTCTATTGACTTGATGACATCTTGGTTGGACCAGTTCCAATATGGACGCTCACCAAAACTCATTACTTCCCAGCAAACAATGCCCATAGACCAGACATCACTAGCAGAAGTAAATTTTCTGAAAGCAATTGCTTCAGGTGCAGTCCATCTAACAGGTATTTTTCCTCCACGAGTTGTATAGGCTCCATCAGCTGCTGATTCAATTTCCCGTGATAGACCAAAATCAGCAATTTTGCAAACAAGTTGCGAATTGACCAGGACATTACGAGCAGCAAGATCACGGTGTATATAGTTCATCTCAGAAAGATATTGCATTCCAGTTGCAATGCCACGCAACATGCCAACCAATTGCAAAACACGGAATTTGCCATCATTGGCACGCAGGAAGGTATCCAATGAACCATTTTCCATAAATTCTGTAATAATCATTATTGGATTGCATTTGGTGACAACACCCTGTAAGAATATTACATTAGGATGTTCAAATTGACCCATTATAGATGCTTCTGCTAGAAAATCTCGTCTAGCCCTTTCAGTAGATCCAGGTTTAAGAGTTTTGATTGCAACATCAATTTCTTGACCACAACTAGCTGGAAGTTTAAGCTTACCACGGCATACATCTCCAAACTCACCACCACCAATAATTGCTTCTATTGTAATACATGAGGCATCTATTTCACGAGCAAACTCTCGAACTGCTTGATTTGGATCTTCATATGTGTGAGGATCAATGTATGTTCTAGAACCCGTTCCAGCAAACAAGGGTGTTGTAGCATTACTACTAGTCTTAGTAGGTCTTTCTGGACCTGTATATACTTCACCATTACGATAATTTAGCGCATTGCAATCGTTTGGTTGCTTTTTATCACATTCATCATCAGATCGGGAACGTAAGAACAATACAGTTGCAATTATGGCAACTACAGAAAGAACAACCACAGCTACCATAACCCCTGCCACTAAGCGTACCTGTGCACCTTCTTCATCTCCAACATAAGTTGTTTCAAGTACAGACCCTGTGCGTGCATATACAATCCCACTGAATTCACCCCAACCTCTTTTCATTTTTGCTCTAACTCTAATGCCATACTCAGTGTCTTTTTTTAGACCAGTAATAGTGACATGAGGTTCTTTTGTTATTTTTAGTGTAGTATTAGAACCTTTCTCTAAGTTATCTTTTGGGAAACATTTCACTTCGTAACTTTCAATTGTATCATCTGGATCAGTCAAATCGATTGGTGGGGGATTCCAGGTAAGCGACAATTTATCACTTTCTACACTAAGAACCCTCAACTTAGTGACAACACTTACAACTGATGCTTCAGTTACTGCTGTTATTTCAATTTTCTTAGGAGGCTCTCCTGTTAATTCTGTAACTCCATTTGAAGCAAAAACTTGAAATTTATATTCTGTCACTGGGTCTAATCCCATCACAGTCACTCTTGTGGAGTTGAGGCCAGATGCTGCAGGTCTATATTCAACATGAGGGCTACAATTGATGCAATGAACTTTGTATGTCACATCGCTACGACCTCCTGTTTTGTGTGGTGGCTGCCAGGCAAGAGATATAGAAAATTGGTCTGCAAATGTAACTGTAAGATTGTCTGGGGCTGATGGTGGCTGAGTACAAGGAATATTTTTGGAATCTTTTTTTGCTCTATAAAAACCTGGGACACATTTACACTCAGCTGCAGCATAAACTGTAGACTCTGAGTAATCAGGACATGAAATACAAGGATCATCACCAGTGTGTGATTTAAACTTACCAGGTGCACATTTATTGCAGGTCTGGTTATTGTCATCTGGTTCAAATCCCGCACGACACTTGCAAGATCCACTAGGCAGTGTCCATTTTCCATCTCCTTTGCATAAATAAACCGGAGCAGCCTCACCAGGCGCAGTTTCTGCATTTTCAACACATGTTCCATTTGCTTGCTCTATGACGGTGACTTCCCTGCCTGTTGGAGTTGCTGGAAATCTTGCAAAGTTCACAGTGACTTCAGGACATGTTATGTAGTACACTTTTACAGCCAAAATTGAAATACATGCACCTTGATCTCTAAATGCAAAGTATACACCTCTCTTAGTGACTGCTATACTTTTTACTTCAGTATTGATATGAACCTCAGAGTTTGTATTAAATCTTCCTTCTCCAGCAGCAATACGGCCTACCAGTTTGTAGCTCTCGGGCTCCCAGGGTGGTTGTTCGCGAGTCGCCACATCGAACTCATAGTATAGCAGGCTGAAGGTTTCTTTGCAGCTCAACGCATTCCCTGGAAACAGCGAACAATCGCGAATCGTAAACTTGATTTCGATGTAAATTCGATTGGCATTTCGGCGTTCGATAAATGGGGTCCAAAGCCAGTTATTAACGTTATGATGAGCAACATCACAGACGACATAAGAGCGCCAGTTTATCTGTTTTTCGAAGTTAGTATAAGATTCTTCAAGCCATCCGGGCGTACTGGCTTGAGGACCGTACGGAAAGCGTGTCCAGCTGAGTGTCGCTTCTGTGGTTGTGTCGAGAAGGAGCACTTGTTCTCCCCGCACGCTCGAAAAAGCTATAAGCGCGGCCGCCACCGCTGCACAAAACCACATCATCTCGACGGCATAACACTGAAACCCTAAATACAACACTTAATCGTTGAAAAACACACAAATTCAACCCAATTTCACTACATAATGGTGAAAAAGTCAGAGTTCATTAGTCCCCGCTGCTTATAGCCCGCACTTCACTTTATCGAGGATAAAGGACGGCCCCGTCATTTCTCCTCACTGCGGTGTATTCTTAGTGAACACTTGTACTTATTGAACACTAAAACCAACGCGTTCTATTGAAGATAGTTTAAGTCTTTTTCATAGTTTTGCATTCAGAACATAATATAAATTACTTTGTGAGAAGATTTCGCATTTTTAATTTATATTGATCCTGAACTACACAGATCAAAATTTGCTTTCTTGACATGGACGCGCAGCAATTTGTGTGTTGCCTGAACTGAAATTGGAAACAAAAAAAAACATACTAATTTAAATATTTTTTATCTTAGAACAAAGTATTTTATATCATTCTGCCATTAATATACAAATTATTGACGTTCCTTATGAAAGTCAAATAAGTTTGAGTTGCGATATTCAGCTTAGATCTATAAAACAATAATGTATTTTAAACAAAACTTAATATTCTGGTTTTATTCATAGAAAGTAAATTACGCTGGTAAATTTAATAATAAACTAATTACATTCGTATTGCGATTGCTAATTTTGTTGTTAGCCCATATTAATAAAAGAAATGCTTAGCCAAGTTGTAAAAGAGGGCAAATAAATATAGAAACTGATAATTTACACCAAACATCTCATAATGTTAAACAATGCATAGAAACTATAAGTTTTTTTTACCGATGCTCAAATAAACACTCATGTACATAATTATTTTTGAAATATTTTATGCATTACCAGAAAGTACAATAATAACTTAAGTACGACAGTAACGAAGTATGACATCAATTAACTTAGTTGATGTCATCTCATTATAATCGTCTTCATCAACGTTTTTATCGTTCCATTGTTAGACACGGGTATCTCCTCTCAGGATGCAAAAGGTTAAGACCATAGTCATGATGGCCAATTACGCATTGACTGTACAAATATTAAGATTCCACAAAAGGGGAGTTTATTTTATATATTCTTATTTCCTTATAGTGCGATGAAATAGGACAAAGATTAAATGGCCTGTCAGTGGACTACACTCCTCTGCGTATTTCTTCAAGGATTACTGGCGGGATGACAGTTTTATAAAGATCTTCTCTGCATATGTAAACGCAAACCTATTTTTATACATACTCCTGATATTGACTATATTTCCTATTATTTGACATCATTAAGCCAGATTTGTATGCCACATGGAGATATTAATGCACTTTAGTCATCTACTTATATAATACTAATGTAATTTCTTTAATAGACCATAAATAGTTGAAACCAAGAAATCATCATCATCTACCTATCTCAGTCCACTGCTGTACATAAGCCTCCCTCAAAGAGCGCCATCACGTCTTATCCTCGTTTTGCCCCATCCAGCTTTAACCAAGAAATAGTATTGAAATAAGATTAGGTAATAATTATACCAAAATCTAGCATCTTTTAATAAATTTAATTATGTACACAATATAATATCACACCTGTAATGCTCAAAGAGGTAGGCAAAGGAGTTTTGAACATTACCACATATCACCAGTTACTTAAACATCCAAACATGGAATTGGTGGTGATATATTTCCATTCATAAGGCACAAATCCGGACTTCGAGCTTCTACTGGGAATTTCGAGTTACAAAACCCTATAGTATCCGGACCTGAGATACCTTAGAGAAATATCTTAGTCAGCAGAGGTGTTTGCAACCATTAGATCAGTAATGAAGTCAATATACATAAACACACAAAAATGGAAATAAAATAAGGTATCCTTTTCATGTATATAAATCTTTATTTCTTTAATAAAGTGAAAACTACAATAAAAATATAATCAAACAGCACAGAGGGCTAAAAAAGCAGTGTCAGGGTCACAAATAAATGGGACATTGACCAGTCACCATTTATATAATAAGAATGAACAAATGGATAAGTATTGAGATGTCAATGTGTATGTATGAAGAGAGTGATGATTATAGAAGAAGCTCAGCAGGTCTGTAAGGATTTGGCATTTGGCAGTCGGTGCTCTCTGCCTACCCCGTGAGGGACCTGGCGTGAGGATATGTATGTATATCAGTATGTCAGTCTTCATTCAGTTGTATATAGCTTTTCATAGTGTTTGAGTGGTGATGTAGTTACTTTGTGTACTTGTATGTTAAAGGATGGTATGTTATACAAATTCTGTGACATGTACATATTACATACCACTTTGTTTGGTCAATACAAAAAACAACAGCACAAGTCTTACTTAAGTGATGACATACACACATTATAACATTTGCACATCAAAATCTTCATTTGGACACTCCCATACCTATATATAAATGTATTATATCAAAAACATTGTTGTTATACAACTTAAACTATGAAACTATGTAAAATATTGTAAATAGGATATAGTATAAAAACCCGTTACTAGTAAGTACAACAAAACAGTGATCACTTGTTTCGCTGTGGAGAATTATTACTAAATAAATCAATATATAGGGGGCTGTCAAGGATATGAATATGTATATACATTTATAAATTAGATAAGCATATCATACAGAAACACAAAACATACAGTGGAATCTCGATAACTCAAATCTCACGGGAAATGGTAGAAATAATGAATTAATGAGTTTCTAACCTAAGAAGAAGTTCCAGTTACAAACTATTTAATTGTTGAAATTTCAAGTTAGAAAGGCACAATTTTGTTGTATATTTTTCATGCTCTGTTTAAAATCATTGGCTTCCTTTTAGTACTCATATTGCTGCTAGTTTAGTCAAATAAATACTGATTGACAACAAACACAGTACATAGCTTTGTTTCTTAGAAAGTTCAATGAATACACTGTTCAATGCACATGAACAAGACCTAAAAAATAGTGTAGAAGAACCAAACATTCCTTTCTGGTTTTAATGGTATGAGTTCAGGGGAATCACACGTAAAACATCATTATATTATAGTAATTGTGCTTACGGAGTGTGCTTTTTAAAATTCAAGTTATAGACTTTGAATATGTACTATCAACACCTCACAAGAATATAACATTTTATTCGAGTTACCAAGTCTAAATATTTCGAGATACCACATATTTAGTGGTGTAACAGAAGGGAGTGGCTTTTTTACTTACTAAAGATTACGACTTAACCAAGTTCGAGTTATAGAGAATCCATTGTATTATGTAGTACATAGGTTATAACACATATAAAAATACACATAAAACTTTAGGATAAACATGTAAGTAATTCTAGAGTTTTAGTGTATTTGTCTCTAAAGCTAAACTTAACTCATCTAAATTTCTGAACACATGATCCACAGCTGGTGGGTTCTCAGTTTTAATATTTTCAGAGACAATAATTGAGTGCCATCCAGCATTCCTAGCACCGTAATAATCTTTTTCTTTATCATCACCTATATGGAGGCATTCAGATGGTACCATGTCTTTACCACTCTTTTTAATTGCATATTGAAATATTTCTCTACTGGGTTTGCTGAAACCACATTCATATGAGGTTATAACAAAATGAAAAACCTTATCAAAGCTTGTGTTATACAAAATCTCATGCAATCTAGGATCGAAATTCGAAATTACTCCGAGACACACTCCTGATTCCTGCAGCAAATTAAGCAAGCGGTCACTGCCCTTACTTTTACTCCAGCACTTGGTTGTTTTGAATTCATCAATCAATTTGGCTGCTATAGTGTCTATGTCAGCGTTTACTGGAAGGCGCCCTTTGAACGTCATTTTGACTATTCGGGTCCACCATTCTTCCCAAGAGATGTGGCTTTTTCCAAAATTGGGATATCTTCGTAGCATTGTATTGTAGCTGTCCATCATATGGTTTTTTAAGTCGTTGTCCGCTCCCTGAAAGCCATGTTCCCGAGCTACGATTGCGTAATACTGCCATGGAGGTACCCGAAATTTAAGCAATGTGTTAGTGGCGTCAAATGTAACTAATTTTATATGCTTAAGATTCATTGCATTGATAAGACGTTTATGGCGTTTGGTCCACTGTAATATCTGTTACTATCATTTTCTTCATTTTTGCTGTAACCGGCTACATTGTCAGTAAACTCGATGTACTTTGTTTTTATCAGTATTTTGTGAATAAATACTTTATCTTAAAATGAACTTGACACTTGACAGGATTGAATTGATTGACATTAACTGTGTTACTATTACTATAAAATTACAAAAAAGCCAAATCGATTTTGTTCACGGTGAAATAGGGTTTTGAAACAAAATTCATTTCTATGAATATAGGCTTACTAGATACTTTTTGGTTGCTTTCGAGTGGATGAAGAATCATACTGCTTCATTATGTTAATGATACTGGGTTCTTCATCACGAAACTTTCGTCACCGTTATTATGTAACGATCTGGCAGTATTTACAGGACATATTTTAAAAATACACACTAGTAATATATAATTTGATTAGACTAGTTTCTAAGCGGCGACTGTTGTGGATTTCTGGACAGCGTTAAGACCGGCTGTCTTAAGTGGGCGTATGCAGGTGGGCTTTTTGAAAAAGTTTTATGAAATTACATTTGTTTGTCAATTGTTCGTCATTTTTCGATCAATAACTTTATTTGTTCGCTTTTAGTTTTTTTTTCAATCATTAAAAACTTTTCACGGTTTTAAGTTGGCGTATTCATGTCGGCTTTTTGAAAATTTTTTTTACTGTTTCATTTGTTCGTTATTGTTCGATCAATAACTTTATTTATTCGTTTTGAGTTTTTTTTTATTCTTTAAAAACGATTTGACTGTTGCGGATTCATGTTGGCTTTTTGTAATTTTTTTTGCTGTTTCATTTGTTCGTCATTGTTCGATCAATAACGTTATTTGTTCGCTTTTAGTTTTTTTTTATTCATTGCAAACGATTTGACAGACGGTTGTTGTTGTTGTTGTTTCCAAGTTGGTGGATGCGTTTCGGCTTTTTGAAAAAATTTTTTCTGTTTCGTTTATTCGTCATTGTTCGATCAATAACTTTCTTTGTTCGTTATTAGTTTTTTTTAATTAATTAAATACGATTTGTAAGTATGGCGTAACGTGTCGCATGCGAGATATAATGGACAATAACAAAAAAATAAGATTGTCTATGATTAATGCCAAAATCAATATATCGATTTTAAGGTCATCTTTATCAAAGAGAATTTTTCATGTGGACCTGTCGGTGTCTTGCTATTTGTATTGTGTACTGTCTGTGGTTTCGTGAAATCAAAAGTGAACTAACGCTGTTTATTATTGTTTTGTAATAGTTATTGCAAAAAAGCATTAAGAAGAGTTTTTGAAGACCGTTAATATGCCGTACGTGACTCGAGGTAAATTTAGCATTGAGTAGACATTTAAGATAAGCGGGGAGAAAATATTTTCTGGGCCACGTCAGAATTTAGTTTATCTTTTATTTTTTTTTGTTATTAGCTTCAAAGCGTCAATGCGTTATGAAATTCTGTCTATCATAATGTTATTATAGAAATATAAATGCCCTACACCCTAGGACTATTTCCCGATGTTTTATCTTTTTTATAAAGGTTTAATTATTTTAAGCTCTTATGGTTGATAATAAAATTTCAGATGGAACATTGGTGGAACGCGCACCCTACACTATATCTGGCATGCTCAGGGGCATCTTCAACTTTTTCTACTTGCTGTAAGTAACTGACTGTATGTGCGACAAACTTGATGACAAGGGTACTAAGTATAGTCTGTTCGCGTTAAGAATGCAAGGAGTCAACAGTGCCACTGCAGGGTAAAGGTGTATTCACCGTGGTGTTCATAATACAAACAAATTATGTTTTAAAATTAAGTGCAATTGATTTATAATATGTATTTAAATTTTTGGTTTCCTTTTGTTCTCGAAGAAATTGTTCACTAGTACACACCACATGTTGTTGCTGTTTTTTTTACTAAAACATCCATAATCATATTTAAATCACGCTGTTTAATATACTTAGAAACATTGTAAATTGCTTTTCTTTCTTTGCTATGTATTACAGAACCACTTTAATTTTTACAAATATGTAAGGTATTCATTTTTTAAAAATTCAGTTATACAAAAAGCACACGACACAATACTTGCGTTCGAAAGTATTCGTTCAACTGATGACTGTGAACTCGACTTTCTAATTACGAACAATTTGATTGGTTAGGGGGTGTGGCTAGGCCGCCAGACTAGTATGACTGACTGCATTCTTAATGTGAACGGACCATAGCACACTGAACTACGTAGTTTAAAAAAAATTGCTGCTACAATAAACTCAAACTTAAATTCCAGGATTCGTACACTCATCAACCCAAGCTACAGCAAGCGTGGCGACAAGTATGTGAGAGATTTTCGTCCACCGGGCAGTGGGTGTGTATTTGTTAGCTATTTGTATATCTTAATGAAGAGGACCTTGATCATGGAATGAGTTCTCATAATTGTTCTGTTGGTGTGGATTATTTGTACAATTTTTTAATTTGTAATTAGACATCGATGCATCCACCTAATTTAGTGATTAAGATTGTCAATTTTTAGGATGTACAGCTAGAGGCTGGTCATAAAATTACTGTCTCCTTTCTGTGTAGCTATACCAATGTTAATTGGGTAAGATTGGGAAGGATATAATGCTTATTTTCTTAATTATCGATTATCTGAAAAGTAGTGCCTGTCTCACTGGTCGTATTGGTAGCAAAGGGGACTACCGATTGAGAGGTCCTGGGTTCAATTCCCGGATTGGGTACTTTGTTACTGTACTATACTTTGTTACGGATTGGTTGGTTACTCGGATTGGGTATTACTATCTAATTTCTCTGAATATTAGAATTCCTAGTAGTGGCTCAGAGAGACTTTTGCTTTGTGTATGGCAATAGACTTGCCAAATATTCCATAACAGCACATAAACACAACTGCTGGAATGTGGGAGTGTACTACAGTCCATTGCCTTCTCCTTCGGGAATTACAGGAGTGATGTTACATTTCTGAAAAGTAGTGATACTATATTTTAATATAATCAGTATCACTAAATACTACTTTTTTAAAAGTAATTCTTCATAATCCCAAAATTCAAAATTACTTATATTTGGAAAAAATGTGTCTCAGGTTAACATGAAAGACTCACATTATGATAAACTTTGTTTTTTCTTGTAACATATATATTTTTTAAAACCTGTCTAAGCCTCAGGGAACCTGGTATGCTGTTATTTCCCATTAGGTTGTTAGAATTATTCCACATTGTATGGTTCCTTTTTAATTTATTTAATTAACACTTGGACATGCAAGCCTTCTTGTATTTGTAATTTTTCCGTCCTTGTTGTAGATTGTCATAGTTACAATTATTGTTTTCATATTTCAGACCTCCGAAGCCTCCATCAAGGAAATTCGGGGGTTTTGGCCCATCTGGATCTGGACCGCCGCCTCCGCCAATGGGAGGTTGTGGATGTGGTTAACTCTTCTCCATGTGGATACGGACCCGGCAAATTCACATTCCTGATAACTTCGTTGAACTAAAGAATGTAACTTGCTATTAGCCAATAGAAATTTAGATCTAAATGTTTTTTCAACTTTGACATTTTAACATTTTATAGTTCAAAATTTTACTGGTCATCTACCACTTTTCCATTTATTATATCATAAAGATATTATGATACAATTTTAATGTCCTTGTTATCCAATTCAAACTTTGGTAGAGAGTCATATTATAAAGGGTAACTGTAAATTATATTTGATTTCAGTAATTTGGTGGATAAATACAGTTAAAAACACTGTGCTGTTGATTATACAAAAATGATTATCCTTTGTTGATTGAGTTATAAAAAGTGACATTTCTTTCACTTTGGCTTGCAAAATGTCTCTGATAAACAGATGTTAATTATATTTGGTTAGGTAATATTTTATCAAAATTAAAAACCTTTTTGATAAATAATTCGCATTTATAATTAGATTAGTTA
>DVPD01000275.1:0-12418 GCA_018237605.1 Apyrrothrix (Melanopyge) sp. n. Burns01
TGTATGCTCTCCATCTTTTTATTTTAATCTATTCCTTTTATTAGATTATTCTTATACTTATTGCCTATTTTATTATATTTATTGCCTACGAAATCTGTCCACCTGTGCTGGGCCAGCACGGCAGGCTATAGTCTCAAACATTTTCATGCTGTGAGGAGACAAGTATCTAACGACAAAGAAACAATAATTATTATTGATTTATCAATCAAAAAGGTTATTTCTAAATATAATTAAGTAATAACTGAAACCGTATACAGATTCCGCCGCACGTCATCAATCGTAAGGTTATTAGGATGCCCTTATAACCCGAGATTGAAATGCCCTTACTCAATTGACTAGTCATATACTTATACTTGGATGTATATAAAGTTATTAAAATGTATTGTATCGTCAATAACTGTTATCTTCGCTTACAAATTGCCATAATTCCCAAGTGGCATACATTGAGTGCGTTTCGTGCGGACGGACGCGAAGTGTAACATTAGCCACAAATTGGGGTACTTAGACTGCAACCATTATCTTATAAGCAGGAACAATAACTGTACTAGAATTCCCCTATACTCTAACTACAGGACAGAAGTGAACGCTGCACTAAAATTAGGTCTTTGATATGAACACGCTGTTCTAAAAAGAGAAAACGTGTTTGTGAAAGTCGCATAAGTCGACTCTTTATGCTTTAACTGAAAAGTAAAGGCGAGTTTACAAGAATTCAAATAAAGTAATAATCTCGCATTCTAAATAAAGAATAAAACGGTAAATTAAAGCGTGTATTTTATTCAATTTCCACCATTTTAACTCTTTCCAACCCCACAAAAGTATACCTTAAGCTTAAAAAAACGAAAAAGTGTAACATAGGATGACGTAAGCTCACGCCCGTAGTCCCTGAAGAGGTAGGCAGAAGAGTATAGACTACCACGTTTCAACAGTTACGGCTACGTCCCATTATAGAATAGGTGGTGAATATATTGCCATACACCGGGCACAAATCCAGATTGCGAGTCACTAGGTACTAGAAATTTTTACTAGAAACTCTAAGTTAAAAAAATTCAATAGTACCAGACCCCGGATTTGAACCCAGGACTTCTCGATAGCAGTCACACTTGCAACCAACACAATCAACGAGGCAGTTAATAACATACGATACTTTACTAAATTACTATCAAAATACCAATAATCCTGAGTTTCACTTAATTTATTTCCTTCAGTAAAGTAAGTTATTTGAACACGTCATATTCCATTAAAAGTTTAGTTCAATAACGAATCATCATCTGAACAAAATGAAGATCGAAATTTCAGTATATTTTACGCTATCATTAAGTTTCGCTCATATTTTACGGGACGTTAATAGTAATTGCTAAGAACCAGACATCTGAACTAAACATCACAAAATCTATTAAACCACTAAAACATTGAAAAAACCATAAATTGGATACACTTTGAATAGGGATCCGAAACGCGGCGATAAATTTAACTTCTTTAATATTCAAACATGAATTTTTACCGCCCGAAACTCTACCTTTGATCGTGTATTAAACCACATAATGTGGTCAGTCCGACCCTTCTCGGAATTGGTGTATCATATTACTGAAGAGGTGTTGACACGCTCCCTACGAGGCTCTAACATCAACCACGCTAACTACACCTAGATACGTAATTAACTTGACTAAGCCACTCAATCGAATGTCTCCATTACGGCATATTGACTGCGCACTATAAATCAACCACATATGTATGTATATTCATGGTACAAGATGTGTTATTCGCATACATATATACTTACATACATAACTGAATATTATGAAATAAATTATGTCATACGACGTATAACATAACTGGTGAAAATTGGGAGTACTACATTTCTGTCTGCCCCATTGAAGACATACAGTCGTGATGTTATGTTATGTAATAAATTGAGTTTAATAATACAACGTGATATTTGGTTATGTCTTTTGTACAAAGCGGGAGATTACAGTTGGTAATGTTACAATAATTACATTGTAACAATAATGTTACAATGCACGAGATTGATGTGACGGAAGAAAAATCAGTATCCAGATTCCTCAGACATAAAAAGCTCAGAAGATGCTTTACGCAATGACATGTCCTATAATTACTACATGTTTCTTTGTTGTCCGTGACGATTTCACTGTCGCTGGCGGTGTTTCATGCATCTTCTTAAATTACAATAGCAATTCGGCCCATGAATATTTCAATGCAATATCAACAAAACAAAGACCGGATATAATGACAAGGCAGGATACGCGTCCGACACATTCGCGTCTAGACCCAAGCTATGACGTCAGTTATTAAATTGAGACTTGTCTTAATTGGTATCATTGGCCGCTACGCGCCTTGCGGTCGCTCGTTGACATCTTTTTGCCAATCGTTACAAGTATCTACCGAACGCAGTACAGTATTCTTAACCATGTGTCGTACGTATGAACTCTTGAAAACATCCGATATTAATAATTTTCGATACATGTACTCCGGCACGAAATTTAATAGATGTCATATGAGTATTAGAATATATGAAATACTATTTAAAAGGTAAAAATAATCTAAAATACGTCGAAGCTTTTCAACTTATTTTTTAATTATCGAACTTCTTTACCGCCATCCTTGATATGACGTAGAGATCTTGAACTAAAATGCAATATTTGTCAGCTGGTGCAATAAAAATTGTCACGCGTCTGTCATTCGCATAACAATACAAATACTTATCATGACGTTAACGTCCCTAAGTTAGACAAACTTCCGCTCGGTACGTTAAACACCGGCGGTTCGCTAATCCGCGCCGTAGCGTTGCAAAACCCAGAACAAACTGGCTCGCTTTGTGCACTAATGAGGGCCACGTGGCTGTCCCCCGCAATGCAGACTGCACAATAAAACAATGGGCTATAGTTCTGCACTAGCTTTATTCCTGCAGGATGAATTCTCGTGTGACTCCGACCCGTTACTTGCGGACCGCGGGTCTAATAACTATTCTGTTTATGGCTCGAAATGAAATCGACTCTACATTTCCGTTAGACACGGCGAACGTATACGAAATTCCTATTAGAAATTTTATTCGATCTGTACAATACTTGAAATAACTTGTACATTAAAAAAAATATGTAAACGCAAGGACACGTGCGTCAGCGACTGAAATGTTTGTAAACTAACATCGCGTAGTTTTCTTTAATTCTTTCTATTCTATTTCCGTACGTTATGCCAATGCTCTTTAGTTGTCATTTGGAACATCAAAACACTAAAAACAGTTCAGTTTATTTATATTTAACGTCTATCGTACTAGCAGTAACGACTTCTAGACACGTGTGCTATTCAATCGTAATAAACATCGGAAAATATCGTAACTTCAAACTTTCAAGAAGTTTTCCGAACACTGTAAACATCATGAAAATGCTATATTAACTAAATAATATTTAAAAATACTTATTTACGCATTATATCGTGACAAATACCAGTGTTACTGTGAGTGAAAACCTAGTTTTAAGAGGAACGTGTGAAGTTTGGAACGTCATGTTTATACACGCGCTGTCACCGAACAAAACATAAACATTGGATATTCGAAACGGGCCGGTTGAATGACTTAGCCCTTCTCTACAATTATGGGCTGTGAGGGCTATTAGAGCGATTGTTAAGAGTTCAGTAACATGAGTTTGGCGGTGCATGTGATGATCTGTGTCATCTGTGTTACCACTCACCTAATTGTGCGAAGACCTTGGGGCGGACGTTCTCCTGCCAAGCAGCGGCGGCGACGGCGAGGGTTGCCGCGATGAGGGCACAGCGCAGCACGAACATGGCACTAGTCACAAGTCGACATCACTTGAAGAGCACTCGCGGCGCGCGGCTGAGCGCAGCACAGGCGGGCGGGGCGCGCGGTGGCCGGCGGCGGACTGGCGGCTCGGGGAGTCGGGGGGCGCGCCTGCGCTGCCGGCGCCCCGCCGTCTCGCATGCGTCGGGCTGCGGAGTGCGGACCTCGCACGTGACGCAACCCTCCTCGCCCCAACGCACCCTCGCGGCTATCGCCGACCCTGCGACGTCATAATCGCGTTAAAAAAACTGCCTGCATATCCTAATGAACGCCGCTAAACCTGCAATTAAACTCTAAAGGGGTCGCCCGCGAGGTCTTTGTTTGTGAGGGATTTTCGGTAGGCATATTAAAAATTCGTTAGCGACATCTCGAGGGCGTGACGGCAGTTCAACGAATCGTAAGGTCGCAATTACAACTTGACGGTTAACAACGGGGATGTTAGGCCCACTGCTCCCCAAAAGCTCCTGTTACCCACCCTGCTAGGGAAAAATCTGACCCCGAGACTGCGACTAATTGACGTACATGTTGTAATGATAGGTTCCAATATCCATGGACATAACAACCATGTCCGCCTTTTAATTCACAGCTATTTGTTGTAATAAAAATCAACATTTCATTGATGAGACAACAGAAATGGGTATAAAACACATTTTAGCCCAGTTATTCCTGGACCTATTCCCGTAAATTATGCGCAATAACTAATATAAATGTTTCAATCTATTGGAAACAAGAGTAACAAAATTTTCACAACATCAATTAGAGTTAAAACAAAATCAGAACCATATATTCTAATTACACACATCGTAAAATTAATCAATCGTAACTAAACTAAATAAACGTATATCGGAACCGAGCGTGGCATAAAAAATTAATTCAATGTTACAAAGTTCTAACTCCCGCGGCCCGAAAAGGGAAGTGTAACTTTATCGAAATAAAAACTTTTTGTACAACACTGGGGTCCTTGGTAGCGCATTCATTATTATTAATACAGCAAAGTTGCTCCCCGGTAATTTTATTCAAGCAATTTAGAACTGTGTCAAAGTAATTTTAGTTGGGTGTTAGTGTGGAGATGCATTGTAGCGGCCGTGTGAAAATCGATAAAATAAACATTAATTGTGCATCGCCTCTCGGAGCGTGCGCTGAGGAATTGACTTCAACTCGTCGGCACTTCAGTAGTCAAACATTTGCTTAGTTGGTGTTGTAACGTATCAATATTCTTACTGTTTCCTTTTATTCTGCCTATTCCCGTGTCTACGGGCGCGATAGCGCTCAGTGAGGGAGGCTTTTGTTCAGCAGTGAACTGAAAAAGGCTGTTGATGATGATGTTGACATACTTTCATCATGCAAATTATAAATATCTTTAAATGTGTTACATAGATTTACAATATTAATATATGGTGTAATTAACTGTACCTAAATACATCTTTATAAACTATAAAATGTAATCAAATACCGAGAAGAGTATAATACGCCAAAAGCACATTAAAAATATCATGCAACGTCACATGCAAAACATCAATTTGCAAGAAATATTTGCTTGATACACAAACATGCAAATGGAAAGGAATAAATCGTTTTCTATTATTAATATGACCACTGAAAAGAACCAAAACCCATGTTTCCATAATAATTACATACGGTTTCAAAGGTGAATGATATATACAACAATTATTTTGTTTTATTATTTCAAAGTATATGAGTGCACATATGAAATTATTGATGTAAGGTCATGCAGGTCTGTAGAGATAAAGATATTTGGGTCTTCATGTTTTCTGCCTACCCTTTAAAAGAAATGGTGAGACGACTTAATATTTTAACACATTTAAGATCAGGCGTAAATGAACGATATTCTTTCTTGTCCAATTGATAAAACTTAGATCTCAAGATGGAAACTTCCGACCTTCTAATGAACGCGGTCTTCCTAAAGATCTTTGGCATAGCTTGGAATCGAATGAAACTTTTCACTAACTTCTCATTCCTACGTTTAAATAGTTTTAAGTAGGTATATTAAGAGAAGCTAGCATAAGAAGTAATTTCGTTTCTAGATATTTCCATACAATTTTGTTCTGACTAAACTAGAAAACGTGTTTTAGAATTTAATTGAAAGGCATGTTAAGACTTTCTATGTAGGGTTTCATTCCGTAAATACCGCCGCTGCAGCTACGTCTGCTGCTAAACAGCAATGCATGTATTAATTATTAATGCTGATTTACAGAATTTCGTAGTCGTACAAACGTAGGAGACATTTAGTATAGAAAACTGGACTGTCTCGTTGATCGAGTGGTTCTGGTTTAATATAGTTGGAAAATTTGCATGTCCCTAAATATTTCCCACCCTAAGATATTATACAAGAATGGATAATCTATTGAAAGTTGAATAACAAATTACATCCTGACTAACTCGCAAAATTCGCTGTAAACAATTTTTGAAATCTCGATAACTTCCTCAAGGATCGGGAGACACAAAACAAATCCTTGTGCACGTCAAACTTCAAGTGGAGCTCTATTATAAAATCGTAGACGAGGAAGGTACAGGCGTCGAGACGTATTAATTGAGAGAATAAATTATAAATAATAAGCGTGACTCCTGCCATCCCCTGGATATCAACGATTTGCATTCAGTAAGCGAACGACAAAATTAATAGAGATAATAACTTACATACAATACACAGCGAATTAGTCAAATTAATTACGTCTATTAACTTTAAGACATACAATATATTAAATATTGTGGATTTTTGAAACATAAATAAATAGCCGTCATATAAAATCTAAATTACTAAGAAAATGTGTTTCTATAACAATTTATTGGTCTATAAAAATAAACATAGTTGCTGTTATAATAAACACTCAATTGTTTTCCGCCCGTTACGTTCGTTTTGCAAATTTCCAATTAAAAAGAAAAACTAAACCATAAGTTTCAAACACCAAGCCGCGGTTAAAACGCAGTAATAAATTGTTTAATACACGAAAAACACAGATTTCTATTTGTTTGCTTATTTTACTAATGGAAAAAAGCGCGGGCGCGACCGCAAAACGGATATTTCCCGTTAAACCTGCACCGTGTGGTTGCGTTGCTGGTTGATTTGTACGTCAACATTTTGAACGTTTTTTATGCAGAGTGCCATTTATCTATGTAGTTACGTTAGCTCTTTAAAATTCTGTATTTGTATATGTTAGTGAGGCTTTTCATTTAGGTTTGACGATAGATATGTTGACATATACATTCAATGTATACTAACCTTTTTTTTCTTTCTCGTAACCTACATATAACCAATTCAGTAAGCTCGATGCCATAGTTTACCCTGTACGTATTTATTAATGTGAATGAAATCCCGAACCTAAAAATATATTACCATTGTAATTGTTTTAGAAAAACTTGCTTTTTCAGAAAGAGATATTTTTACAAAGCGTTTTCTATTTCAAACGGGTATAAAACCAATCAACAATCGCAAATACGTCTTTTTATCATCTTCAATGTTTCCAATATATTTTTCTTAGCAATATAATTCATTGTCTTACATTGTTTACATTGAACTTCATGCCAATAAGACAGAGACGTTGCGGAAAAACCATATCAACGGTTGAGGGAAAAAATGTTCGTTTACTTACAGATTCGGATATCAAAAAACACTCTTCGTGTTCTCGGCGGCCTCTCGGAACATCTTTACAGAACTCGAGATGCGGAAATGAACTACGTAGTATCCTGTTACTACGTGTCACAGTGCAGACTTTGTCCTACATTCCATGTATGTACTTACGCGGAAAAATATGTTCGTCACTAAAGATTACTTTGAGAGCAAAATTCTTCTGTTTTCTTTTGCATAACTAAATGGATGCGCGTTAGTACGTAATTTCATGACACGACTTGAAAGATTGGATTAATGGACACGCGAGATAAAATATAATTTAACGTGCCTTACGTGTTTTGAAAATTTTAATAATTATCACTTTCTTGTACTGTTCTATGCAAAATTACTACATTTTAATCGATTTTTTTTGCAGCTGGTCAAATATACTCACATTGGAATTTCGAAATATCCTAAATCTATCGAATTACAGGATAAAGCTTTTGTTACATCCAATTCCTATTCGTTTGTGTCTGCCGCAACCACCCCTCAAAATGTGTAGTCTCGCCGGACGTCTGGGGCAGTTCCCCATTCGTTCCAAATAGTCGTTCCCTGAGTTATTACTGTAACATAATCATTATATTCCCTCATTAATTGATGTATGTATGTACATGTTTTGACGCACCTTTCCTTGTAAATTATTAATTTTGTTCACGCAATAGGTAATTTTGTTGGGCCCAAGTTGCTCCAAAAGTTACAACTTTTATAACTCTCGATAACATAAATTATTATGTAGCTAATTTCGAATTTCTGCCAATCCGCATTGAATATTTACTTTTCCTCCAACAAAGCAGTGGAAATAACTTGGATAAAAACTTTCTAACCAAAACAAAAATATTAATATTACGAGCAACCTTAAAGATATGTAGAACAATATCGAGCAATTCTGTTTACCTTCTATTACTATTATACATAATGTTTGTTTATTTAAAGGATGTAAATGTAAATAGCTTTAGGAGGACACAACCAGTACTCTACAAATGGTTCTATCTTTACAACAACTTGATTCCTCAATAAAACATTTTAATATTCTATTAAAACATCTCAAACAAAACCCTATTTTTCAACAGCTAGCTTGCCGACATAAACATTAAAACGAAATGAAAAACCCGAGGCTAATATGAAAATATCGCTTTCTATGTAGAAAGAAATATAAAGAGTTAATGTGACAGCACAAAGGCGTCTCGGTTTACATTTTATCGTATAACGCCGCTCCTCCTGATTTGTGGCGAAGCGAACGTCTAGGGCTGTTGCTACCCACAATAATACGATCCTTGACACATTTTTCGCTACACAGCATCTCTTATCCACTAAAATAACAAAAGATATCGCTTCCTCACTTCACGCGTACCTCCACTATTGATATGCGGTCTATATTGAACTACATTTGACGCGAACTTTAACGCGTTGTGACGCGGTTCTTTCAGGTAACAAGTGAAGCATTAACAATGTCAAAGAAAACAACTCTGCTAATATTTTAAACGTAGCTATGTTTTTAACCCTAAGCTATAAAATGCAAATAAGCAACTCGTAAAGTACCAGTGTGTTCGTTAAAAGGGGATCAGACAGCACATGCCGTTGTGTACCTATTGCCAAGTAGCTGAGATCGTTATGAAAACCCGAGGAAAAATTATCCATCCTCGAAATTAGTAAACAGACGTTGCATTTTGCATAAAGGGACCAGACAACACATTGTCGGGTAATATGCCATCACCTTAATACGAAACAAACACGTCGCCTACCATCCACGTCAGCTGAACAAAAAGACACGTTTGCGGGGAAGCGAAAGCAAATAGGGAATCCCGGGAAATGAGAAACTTTTTGATCTGGGATTAATTTTCCTATGTGATGCGAGTGGTATTGCATACCGACCGCTGTTTCTCACTTTGAACTGGAATGGTTTAAGCAAGAACATTATGTATTTTCAAATATCTCATCTCGAATTCAACAACGACTGGTTATTAGACATATACTAGCACCAGAATACTTCCTCTTTTCATTAACCTTTTTGAGAGAAGTGGTCGTACATTACAAAGAAATAAAATGTTGAACAGGACGAGTAACTATATGCCAATGGATATTCCGTACGAAGCTAACATGAAAGAAAAATGTGTAAAAATCGAGGGAACACAAAGCATTCATATTTTTAAAATCAGTTGCATTCATATAAATTATAACAATATGGACTTAACAATAACCTCCGCGATACAACAATACTTTATAGCTAGCACGTTTTAAAAGAAAGGTAAACACACTTTGATTATAATGCGATTGGGTACTGGCAGCAAACAAAAATAAATACAACATATTGATAGCAAATTGTATGACTTTTTACTGACCAACACACGCTTAATTACAACGGCTATATTTGGTCCTGATTACCTGCCATTAATTACTGATGCTACCATCAATTAGTTTCGATGTGTCAACATATGATACGGACATCGCGAAACGCTTTTAACTATTTCATTTGATAACTGAATATGACTGTTAATTTTCATTATTTTACTTTTAATAGCATGAGTGAAGTTTAACCATTCGTGTATGTTTGTGATGTGAAATACGTTTCAAAAAGAATTCAATATTATAATGTTTCACGTAGTATTTTTGACATGATTCTGCACTTTACATTTGTCAATATTACCTACACATGGCAGCAGTGATAGCCTAATAAATGAAATATAGTCTGATTGTTTTAGTTTTGCCTTAATAATAGATATAGTCTTGCATTTTTAGTTTTCGCTTAGTAAAAGAGATAGTTTAGTCGTTTTGGTTTAGTCTCGGTCAAATACATATGTAGTCTACTGGTTATGACAGGAGTAAAGTGTGTGATGTATTTAGTATATGTACAGACAGAATCAAAGAAATATGAGTTAAAAAGAAAATTTCAAAAATACAATGGACACTTAATGAATTGACTTTAGCATACTCCGTTAGTGTGAATATATTTTAATGTAGTAGAAATATAGGAAGAAATAAAATATCATGTTTTTAGACACAAATATCACTTAGATAACACACTAGAAGTAGTACATCATTTGAATAAATGTCACGGGACGAATAATTGAACGAAATGAGACGATTTCTTTTTATATCCTGTGAACACTCAAAACGCAATAAAGCGCAAAGGAACAATTCAGTAGTCATTATTAGTAGTAACAAATTATGCATAGAAACTTTAGAAAAGTAAGCAACGTATTGTCGTCTATTAAAGTAAGAAAACAACTGAAATAACTGTGTTTATATACAATGTTTAACAATAAATTTTAATGTATTCTGGCGCTGTATATCGTGGTTTCACATTCCATTTGATCCTGTTAAAGTATCAACTTGATTCATCAATGCGACGAAAACTTAAACGAGTTGTTAAATTGCACCACTTAACTGATTGGCATCGACTTACAGATAGGAATAACATTTAATTCCTGATTTCACAGAATATTATCGTGCAAGACTCGCAGCTCTGCGGCGGGGAACTACAACTAAAACTTTGGAGAGTTTGTTAAAGAAATACTGCATCGGCGTATTAAATGGAAACGCGCCAAAATTGGCTTACAAAAGTAGACGAACTTGTAGCTTGAGTCTGCGTAGAAATGTTACTAACCATAACATTTTTTTTGCGTTTCAGTAGTTATTAGTTGAAGATTCCCTGATCACTTAAATAATCTCTTGGCCTCTGGCTACCCCTCGAAGGGAATGCAGGTATGATCTCAAAAAAAAACGTAACATATCGCCTGTAATTCCAGAAGAGGTAGCCAGAGGAGTGTAGACAGGATCTTATGTCATGATTTTCATGTTATCTAAGCCTGGTCACCGATGCACTGATGTTATTAAAGAAGAAGAGAGACAGCAGTTAAACTACATCCATATAAATAACACCAAAACAGATAACAAAAACTTTTGCTACTCACACAAATATGGGTCCTGGGTGGGACTGGAACCCATGTACCGTGGCGCAGCAATGTACAAACGAATCAGTAAGTTTAAGTTAAAGAACGTCAGAGATAAAAATGGCCACTACCTAACAGAAAGTTTTTACGTTATAAAACAAGTTCAACGCTGGTAGCGCTGAAGCGGTGACAAATCGTATTTTGTTGGCACGTTAACACTTGAAAGACCGGCATTTGCATCATACCTAAATACCAACGTCATTTCGCCGCTAGGTCGTCCGTGAAAGTTAACACGAAACTGTTGGTAGAATTAAAACAGAACAGCACGACTATATTTTGCTATATTTTATTTATTTTTATGTTCTGATAATGAATCGCTTGTACAGTTTTCATCACGGCCTAAGTAAGGAAATCCATTCTATAACTATTTAGTCACGATATCAACCTGAAGCCAAAACGTTTTGCTGAATTTGTTACTTTTGTTTGCTATGTATTATGTCAAAGAGCATTGGGTTTTAGACGAAAATAACTGTTCAACACCAGTCAGGTTTTCGTCAAGTCACAACAATTTTCAATACATTTATTCCATATCACTGATGCTAGTGCGAATATGTGCGCCACAAATAGCAAAGAGCTTGTAGACCGCACTTTAAAACGCATCTCTATATATTTTTTTGAACATTCAACCCCTGAGGGGGTAAAATAGGGGTTGAGTAATAAAATTAATTACCTGAAAAGTTATTTACCTGAAATTTTAAATTTACACTTTCGATTAATAAACAAATGGTTTTTGGAAATCTTTACCCTACGGGGATCAAATAGAGAATTAGAGTAATAAGCGCCACGAGCGTATGGTAGTACACTAAAGGCATCAAGGTCATCGTTAGACTGTGGACGAAATATTTAGCGGCATGCAAAATAAACAAATACATATTTGTAAGTGTCCTCAAGTAAGATAACTTAATTCTTTGTATTGAGTCGTTTAGACGACTGTGGTCTTTGTAGGTATGACTAGGTACAAGTATATAGGTATTAATATAACAACTTAATATTTAAACGGGGATTACAATTCTTATGTGTTACTTT
>DVPD01000276.1:0-12407 GCA_018237605.1 Apyrrothrix (Melanopyge) sp. n. Burns01
ATAAATGTATTTCTAATTTTAATTACTATATGCCTAATATTGATCATTATTTAAAAAGATTTAGAAGTACAGAATTGTGTAATAGAAACGTTGAAAAATGTGTGCTTATTAATTTTATCGACGACATAAAAATTTAATACATTCCTTTATATATAATCTTTATAAATCTTGATAAAAAAATATATAATCATTTATACATCCTAGACATACAAAAGGCGGTTATAAATCAGTATATCATTCAGTTTTAATTGCGGATTATTGTTGTTCAGCTGTTATAATTAAATTTATTTCATTGAGTCCCTTTCCCTGCGTCGCCTGTATCGTAGGACCTGGAATGATGTATTCGTCACCAAAATCGGGGAAACCATCGAAATACGGAAAGCCGTCCAATCCTGCGTAAACAGGATAAGGCACGGGAATGGGAATGTACATAGGACCCGGATTGATTTTATTGTCGTCGTTGTTGTTCTGTTGTTTGTTGCAATTACAACAGCTGCAAGAACACCCGCAGCTGCTGGAGCCGGAACATCCGCAGCTGCATCCACCGCAGCACGGGGGCGTGTTCCAATTATCATTTTTGTTCTTCATCGCGAATATCAGGAAGTATAGCAGATGATGCCAGAAGTCCTTGTCATCGTCAATGATGATAGGCGGCAACGCTGGGTATGGTGCGGGGTAGTTTCCATAACTGGGATAGTTGGGAAAGTCTGGTGCGTAACAGTCGTTTCCAGGAATGGCGGATTGGATGAGAGCTGGTAAGACGTACTGTGCGGATTGGATGGGCTTGGGTATGTACGCTGTGAGTTGAGGAAGACAATCCACTATCCCGGCGCACTGTGCGATGGCTTCGTGATCCTGAAAGGTTACCAAATTACTGTTTATGAATCACACCAAGAAATTCGCAGGAAACCAAATACATTACCTTTCCAAACAGCAGACACGCTGTCAAGATCATTAGCTTGTCCCACCCCATTTTGGTACACTATTGACCAAGTTAACTTATTGCAGTTTCCTTTTATATCAACAATTTCAAAATTCTCGGTCAGTCGGTAATTTGCGCAATAAATCATATGTTTTTCGTGAATATAAGCACGTGTGGTTATTTTGTAATTACACATGTTATAAATGAATAAATATTTGAAATCATTCCAGTAGAAAATGAATTTAATGTAGTGTAGCAATATTAAAATATTTTTAGAATTTTTTGAATTTGATTGTAATGCGATTTTCAAAGGACATGATGAGAGATGTCCTGATTTTGACAATTTTTTATTTTATATTTTGTAAAGATATCAATAAATTGAAAGTGAATACATTGTAAGAACAATATATTGTTCCTTTCTAACATTGAAAATGTATCCATTTCATTTAAACCAATGGATCAAAGGAACTAGGTTTCAAAGATTGAAGTTCGTATGTATGCATCTACATGAACCTGACGTAACGACACAATATAATTCAACGTAACATCACGCCTGTAATCCCCGAAGAGGTAGGCAGAGGAGTGTACAGTACACTCCCACGTTTCACCAGTTACGTTTACGTCCCAATGTGGAATAGATGGTGAGTCTATTGCCATTAACAATACAATTATTAACGTAACAATGTTACAGGGGGAAACTTGTAAATGACTGTCATTATGTACTAGCTGTAAGTTTTCCAAAGATATCAATATATAATAATAAAATCACCCCTGTAATCCCTGACAAGTTAGGCAGATGAGTGTAGTACATTTTCACGTTTCACCAGTTACGTTTACATCGCACTATGGAATAGGTGGTCAGTGTATTGCCATACATTGGTTACACACCCATACCGCGAGCCACTACTAGAAAACTCTAAATTAGAAAAGCCCAATAGTATCCGACCCAAGTTTAGAATTTAGGACTTCTCGGTCAGATATCGCGCTTGTAACCACTCGATCAACGGGGCTGTTACAATAATTAATATTAGTATTAAATATACATATATTTGCTGCATTAAGACCGGAGTTAACGAATCTAACTTAGTTTAAAATAAAAATCTCAATAGGATTAGAATTTATTTATTTAAACTTAATCGAAACCATTAAATAAACGATAATATTATTTGTTTATAAATAAAATTACTTTAACGACACAACAACATGCCATTAAACTTTACTATATCACATCACGGGCTAGTTTGCCAGGTTCGTTCCCAATTTCAGGTAATGATGGGATTATTGATGGGAATTGGTATGGGGTACGGTATGGGGATGGTGTTTCCTGGGTTATTGTTGCTGCTGCAGCATCGGCAGCCACAACCACAGCAGCCACCTCGCGGGGGATTACCCCCAAAGTTGTCTAGCAGTAACAGTAAGAGTATTGGCAGTATACATCGCATACTGTCGTCTCCCCCGCCTGAGCTTATGACGACTGGTGGCATTCCGTACCCTGGATAGCTCTGCTGAGATCCATACCATCCAGTATACTGAGAGTGGACTAGCAGTACCTGCGGAGTTGAGAGATAAAGATATTATTCGATATGAGAGGTAAGTACTGATAAGTTAGTTATTTGGAATGTGGCTTTCCAATCCAAGGGTCCTGGATTAAAATCCCGGCGCGCATCTCTTCGCGAAACATCTGCGTTTTGAAACTGAATATTACATACTGTAACGGTGAAGGAAAACATCGCGGGCAAATCTGCGTTCTTAGAGTTTGCAACTGGTGAAGAGTTACTAACACTTGGCCATGGTGGCAGACAATGGCCTCAAACATTCTCATTCTGGTAGGAAACCTATCAGAAATGAAAGATATAGAAATATCATAGATAGAATATAACAAGTAATAGGTAAGGTTTTAGAGAAAATTAAATATATTCTTACATTGAAATTACTAATGAGAAGTACGACAGAAAACCACAACTGCCACGACATATTTTCCAACTAAATTTAATTAATGCAACTTATTATTTATATGATAATCTTGTAATCATATCGTGGCAAGATTGTGTAAATGAGTATTGTAAAATTGGAATTTCGATAGACATTTAGGTAATAGACTTACATGTGGAATATCAACTGATCGTAATTTCTTAGGTAAATATCTGTAAATGCGATTTCATTAACAGTTGCCGATAAGACTTGTTATTGATAAGTATTTATTTTTACTCGAGTACTGTTGTATACCTTATTTTTATAGCATTGAAGGACACGTGTTCACGGCAATCAAGACACAAGGATTTCTGCTACTTGCATTGTTTTTCTCAAAGCGATTCACGTGGTGTGTTTTGATTTATACTGGATTCATAATGATACTGAAAATAAATATTCAGCCATTGTTTTAAGATGAGGTATTTCCACGATTTTAAATAATGAACATGACTTTAAAATGGCATACTAATATTGTATATGCCAAGAATGTTTTCAAAGTTGTAATAATTTGACTGTTATTATTGTGTTTTGTTAATTTTGTTACAAGTAAGACCAGTTGACAGCCTCGTTGGTCGTGTTGGTCGCAAGCGCGACTGTCGATCGAGAGGTCCTGGGTTCAATTCCTGTGTTGAGTACCATTGGATTTTTCTAAAATAGGCATTTCTAATAGTGGCTCGTGGTGTGGAGTTGTGCCCGATGTATGGCAATAGACTCACCACCTATTCCACAATGGGACGTCAACGTAACTGGTGAAACGTGGCAGTGTACTACACTCCTCTACCTAGCTCTTCGGGGATTACAAGCGTAATGTTATATTAAGTAAAACCATTGACTCATAAGCAGACATAGCTGTTAGATGGCACAGAACTCTCAAAGCTTAAATTATCTTTAAAAGGAAAATGTTTCCTCTTTGCGATTTAACTGCATATTCCACGCTAGCAAGAACAAATATAATAAAGTGAGAGCTCTACATCAGTAAGAAAATAAAAGCAAACTGAATGATATTGGCACGGAATGGCCGCATTGACGTGACCGGACTTTTGTCTGGCATATTACGTTTAATAAGTTTGAAGTATTGAGAGTTAGTATTATCATTGTAAGCTAATATTATTCAGGTCAAGATATTTGGCACTCCGTGCTCTCTGCCTACCCCGGAAAAGGCCTGGTGATGTTATAAAAATATAATACAATAATTATGCCATCATTCCAGATAGACGGTACTGACACGTGAGAGATAGAGAGCATGGAATGACAATATTTTAAGCCTTATAGATCTGATTTAATTATTATACATTAATCGCTCTTGATTTTCTTCTTGACATTTTCCTAAAATTATTGAAACATCTCTTGTATAAATATACATTTATAAAAGTCAGAAGAAATAGAATAGAACGCAACATAACACCTGTAATCCCAGAAGAGGTAAACAGAGGAGTATAGTACACTCCCACGTTTCACTAGTTAGGTTTAGATCCCGTTATGGAATAGGTGGTGAGGCTATTGCCATACACCGGGCACTAATCCTGTCTGGATAAGCCACAACTAGAAATTTCTACTAGAACATCTTAGTTAGAAAAACCCAATAGTACCCGACCCGGGATTTGAACCCAGGACCTCTCGATCGGCAGTCGCGCTTGCAACCAACACGACAACGGAGAAGTCAATACAGCTAGAATAAAAACAGAATTTATACAATTACGAATTCTTTGATTCCCTTACTGTTATTACGTTACTATTAATACAATTTTGGATTCCTATTATGATATAAAAAATCCATTTACGTCCAAATAAAACTTCTTTCGTATTTTGTAATTATTTATTTCATATCAACCTTGCAATAGACGTCTCCATTGTTTTTCCGTATAATAAAAGTTGGCTCAAGGTGCTAAAGCAAAGTGAAATTAACGTAAGTATACGTGATGTAACTGGTGAGCAGCGGTTTCTTCGTCTCAAAACCGTCTTGAAGTGACGAATAACATCACCTCCCTTCATCGTTTTCCTCTCGATGCGGTTCCAGCAGGTTGGAAAGCGGCGTGATTGGAATCCAGGTGATCAATCGCCACCAAAGCTGCACATAGGGTGTACTGTAATCTTAACCGGTTTTGTTATTTGGTGATAATAATAATTATGATGATAATAATTATTATGTTTAATCAGAACCGTCATATGAGCGACTTCTGTTGGTCGGATCAATGACAGTGTACTATAGGTGTATAAAATAAGTCTTTTTAACCTAAATAATAAACGCAAATCACCCCTATAATCCCCGAAGAGGTAGGCAGAGGTTTGCGTCCCACAATGGAATAGGCGGTGAGCCTATTGCCACACACCGGGCATATACCAGACTCCAAGTCGCCACTAGAAACTCTAGTTACAAAAAACCTATAGTACCCAACCACGGAATTGACCCAGAACCTCGGTCAGCAGTCACACCCAACCAGCGACCAATGAGGCAGTCACAGTAAAATAATGCATTATTAAAATAATAAGTAATTATTTTATTTTAAATAAAGGCAGAATTCATTTAACGTGAAATGAACTACGTAAATATTCAAAAAAATTGGTTGTTAAATTCATAATTTATATGACGTGATTCAATGACTATCAAAACGCACATTTAAGAAACGTTCACCACAGATATCATCATCACCAGCACCATAATTATACTCATTGATAGCAAAAATTCAATTGCTGGTTCGTAATTTTTTCTATTTTCTTGTTTTCGTCCTTTAGACCCGAACATAATGATATGCCGCGCCTTAGTCTCAAAAATAATGGCGATACTTCCACAGTCCACGCATGGATACTGGGTCCTACCATCTTCAATATATACCTATTTATTTCGTATTATATATACATTACTAACAAACTCACATTTAAAATCGCCATTGTCAGGAAAGAAATAATCCACGCCACTGAATTCATTCTCAAAGGACTAATTATAACATAATTCAGTCACGCGTTTTATATCGAAATGTTATCTTTTCTATTTATTTATCATTGTGTAGACCACCTTTGTTTGTGGACCTCCATTAATTCGCGTTACACAGGTGTCAGATACTGGCAAAATAAACAAAGCCGAGCATGAGTCATTATGACGCCAAACGACACTACGAGAAATGTTCACACGTTCCTACGAGACGCCTTTGTACATGTATATGATATGTATATTCTGAATCATAGTTGACTCCCTCGTTGATCTAGTGGCTACAAGCGCGACTGCCGATCAAGAGGTCCTGGGTACGATCGTCAGGTCGGCCAAAGTAGTAATGAGTTTCTAACTTGAGATTCCCAGTAAGTAGCACGGAGTGAGGATTTGTGCCGATGGTAATAAGCTCACGGCACTCTTTACTACATGTGACAGATTACGTCACTGATGAAAACTGCCAGTACTAGAGCGTTCTGCCTACGCCTTAGAGCGAATATAGGGGTGACGTTATGTTATAAGTTATGATAGATATGTCAGCAACCCGCAATGGTCAGAGCGGCAGACTCGTGGTTATAACCATTTTCAATGCGAGAGACAATGTCCATCAGTGGAACGATAAGAGGGTAAAAAATAATGTTGATATACTGCATTATTAATACATATTCGTTTCTATAAAATAGACCGATTTTGTTGATCTGTATGTGAGTATAGCTTTGAATAACATTTGCGCCCATTCATGTGAATGGGGAAATCTCCCCTCAACGCATTACGACCAAAGCTATTTTGTTTCTTCACGCGGCATTGGTTTTCCGATCCTAAAATATGGCTTCCAACTATTCAACAAACCGAAAACATTTTCAGAATAAAACGGCTGTATATCTGTACATGTTCATTACTTTTATTGCTTATTTTTAAATAAAATATTTAATAAATATACAACATTAAACATAGTGATTACTTAGTGAAATTAAATTTAATCTTCTTCGTCGTCTTCCTCAACTTCTTCTTCATCAGAATCATCGTCTTCTTCTTCTAGGGTTTCATCGATGACTTCGGGAACAGTCTTTTTGACACAATTCTTCCGTTCTCTAAGACACCCGGCACCTTCAGATCCCTCTGATACCGTATTAAGTACGGATACAGCATCTTCGTTAAGCACTCCATAATGTTTTGAACTGGAATAACCAGTAAATACTTCTGGCTCTTTGTCTCCCGTTTGATTATTACATTTACATGGACAACCGTTCCGACAGCCACATGAAGCTATTTTTTCTCTCAATAAATTGAATATAAGTGGCAAGAATGATTTGAGATTCGGTGATTTCGATCTGTGACTCGTATATGCTGTTGTTGTAATTGGATAGCTCGAAGAAACGCCGTATTGTGGAAAAACTGATTGAATCACTGATAATGGTACAGATGAAATAACTGAAGATTGTCTTGGTACTAATGCTGTAATTGGTTGATTTTGAAATACAGTTACTGGACTTTGAGATTGCTGAGGATAACGAAACCCTGGATTTGAAGTGACGTATACATTTGGTCTAGGTTCTGCTGCCTGCTGATTATAATAGTAAGTCTGTGTATTTTGAACTGGTACGCTAGGTAAAGTTAATATTGATGGCAGTGACGGAACTGGATTAGGGCCTTGAGTTCTTTCGACCATTGCGGGCTGAACTTCAGGACTGACTTTTGTATACATATAAGGTGATGTAAATGTCTGGTCCGAGGGTTTTATACTGTAACTGGGAATCAATGCAATAGATGGACTATTGTTAAGAACTGGAGTGTTTAAGGCAAAGGTGGGAGAATTCTGTTGAGTGGCAATTTGATATCTTACTGCTGATGCTTCTTGAGGTTTTTCAGGCACCAGTTGTGGAATATTAACCACTTCTGGATGGTTCACTATTGAGTTTTGCTTAGATGGTATGTTAAAATTCGGTGCACTCGGCGGAAATCCAACATTTATCGGTGATTGCGGATTTGGTAAATGTGGACTTGACAGCGCGTTAAAAGATGGTTGGTAATTGTTCTGCTGTTGTAGGGCTGCCATTTGTGCCAAATCCAAGTTTTGTTGAAACGTTGACAGTTGCGGTGTGGGATTTTGTTGTACGCCAATGGGTTGTTGTAATTGTTGTTGGCCTTGTACTATCTGCTGTAATGGTGAAGGGTGGTCGGTTCTTAAAGCTGGCTGTAACTGTAAAGGCTGTTGTAGCATCAACGGCTGTTGTTGTTGTAAGATTTGCTGTAATGGTGGGATTTGTTCTGTCAAATCTGCAGGCTGTATTTGTTGTGTTATCGGTATGGGTGGTGGCGTATTTATCTGCATTTGTACTTGCTGTTGATTCCCAGAGTTAGCTAAAGTACCAGCGTTTCCATTGATTGTATGGGGAGGAAGCCATTGTGGTACGATGTTGTTGGGGTCAAAATTTTGACTATTGACTAAACCATTTTGTTGCCCATTGGTAATCTGAAAATTGACACAGTTAAGTGAAAAATTACAAGTGTGTTATTATTGTAACATCACGCCAGATCCTATACGAAATAGACAGAAAGCGCCGTGTGCCAAGTTTCTATTCTTACAGACCGGACGTGCTTCTCCCACATTCCTCGCTCTCTTAACATTATAGTTATGTAACCAAAAAGATAAAAGATTTAAAAGTGGACGTAGTGAATATAGTTCTTACCTGTATAAATAAAGCCGGTATTAATGTTGCAAGAAGTCCAGTCGACCTCATCGTGGAAATTTATAAAGTGATTGTATCATAACTCTTACGTATGATTTTATATTTCACTTATTGATATTATGCAATCCTTATCTCTGTTATCTGGTGATATTAATATCTTATCTTTTGCCTCATCATTGTGTTCGTATGGTCACGTTCGTTTCGATACGTTTGTGTAAAACAAATGTAATCTTTATCGATTTGATTATTTCAATGTATTAAGGTAGTCGTTAAAAATATCGTGTTAGGAGAGGATAAAAAATAAAAACGTAATGTAACATCACGCCTGTAATCCCCGAAGAGGTAGGTAGAGGAGTAGTACACTCCCACGTTTCACCAGTTATATTCACGTCCCACTTTGGGATAGGTGGTGAGTCTATTGTCATACACCGGGCACAAAACCAGATTCGAAGCCACAACTAGAAATTTCAAGTTAGAAAAATTCAATAGTACCCGACCCGGGATTTGAACCTCGAACCTCTCAATTGGCAGTCGCACTCGCAACCAACAAACTTGACCAACCAGGCAGTCATGAAAAATAATGTGAGGGAAAATATATAGGTACAACAATTTTATGAAAAAACAATGGAACATCATGATGTAATCCTCGAAGAGGTAGGCAGAGGAATAATTATAATATAATTATTGTAATTATATAGGTGTAAGTTTTGTTTGCTGGTCGTTGTTTTTAGAATTATTAATTTGCTTTTGACTTTATTTTTTTATTACAATAATAATTATTTATTATAAATATTTATATCACATATAGATTTATTGTATGCCGAATAGTTAATGACAAAGGTTTAATAAACATGTTTGTTGCAATATTCACTCTACTTTTAATGTTTTCAATCGACGAAGATGAGCCATGATTTGTGTAAATTTTTAAAACGGATTGTGTGCATACGTAACACTCATTTTCCAAACGTGATTAAAGCGATTCAGTACGATTTATTATTAATAGTGACCAACAATTTATAAGCACAACTGACAAATATGAATAAAGAAAATTTCACCCGTTGGAAGAGTGTCTACCTATACAATATATAAAAGGAAAATAGACAAATATATTGTAAGGATAATAAGAATGATACTAAAACGATCATATGTAAGTAATAAGTTTCAAAAATATTTAAAAATAAATATTCATTTATTAAGGTTTCGTTGTGGGTATTACATCTAATAGCTTGATTTTCCTTTACATCCTTGAACAACAAAACGACATAACAAAACAAGAAAAACGTAATTATGAGTAAAGGTTTATTAAAATTTAAAGTATTATTATCAGCAAATCCTCACGCGATGTTCTTTACGGGTAGGCAGAGATCATCGAGTGCCAAAAATCTGTGCCCTTACATAACAGACTTGCTAGCTTTTGTCTGCGTTCAATAATAATAAATTGAAAAACATTGTTTAATAAATACTATGGATATAATTAACCAAATTATATTTTTAATTGCTGGTATTTTCTGTTACATCTATGTTTATATCGTTGCCCTTGCCCTTCTTATTTTTAACTCGAGGTTTCTCTTCATCTTCGTCATCATCAATGAATTCAGAATTTCTTGTTACTATTGGATTGTTGGTTGGAAATGGTATTGGAAATGGAATTGGAATGTTCTGTGCCGTCTTGCCGCAGTTGCAACAATTGCAGCAACCACAATCACCGCCTCTGTTTCTTCCAGCGAGTAGCAAAATAGCCAGTAGAACGCCTAGATCGTCTTCCTCGTTGTTCATGTAGGGGATCGGCGCGGTGCCATATGGGGGCAGCACTTGCGCTTCAACTTCTTCCTGGAACTAATTATGAACATATGAGACTTCTTTTCAGTCCGTACTAAAGAGTTTATATGAAAAAAAAACGTAATTTCACGCCTGTAATCCACGAAGACGTAGGCAGAGGACTGTAATACACTACCACGTTCCACCAGTTACGTTTACGTCTCGTTATGAGATAGGTGGTGAGTCTATTGCCACACACCGGGCACAAATCCAGACTCCGGGCCACTACTAAAATATATAATTTTAGCAAAATCCAATTGTACTCGACCCGAGATTTAAACCCAGGACTTCTCGATCGGCACTCGCGCTTGTAACCAACACGATCAACGAGGCAGTCAATTCATATGAATTCTCCTCTAACAGTGTAAAAATTAGACTTAAAAGCAACCCGGGAGCTTGCTCGTGACCACTAAAACGTATAATTATATGTTTTTCGTTTATATACAGCCAACAAGCTAATTGGAGCCTCCTTTCTTGTGGGTAGCGAAATCATTGTTATTGAACAGATGGCACCACTGTCGCCTAGATGGCAGCACTGACCTCTTTGACAGTGCGTGGCTGATAAATATTTGAGTGAAATAGATATAGCTAGCTCAAATGATTATTACATAATTAATACAGCAAAATGCTGAATTGTATACGAACGTATCTTCTTCATTTTTGTACAATCTATGATAATAGTTGCAAAGTATACCAACAAAAAAATAGTACATACAATGATATAGATTAAGTCAAAATAATGTTTAATTTTAGGTATATTATATAATCCATACATTTAAAGTTTGTAAAAAAAGCATTTATATTGAAAAAAACATATTTGTATTATAGATATTATATAAGATATATATATTTTTGTGGAATATCAATGTTGAGGTAGATGTATAAGATTATATGTATGTAATTGTGTGGTTTCGATTTAAATACGTATATGTATGAATAACACATGTCATGTTAGGTTAGAAGGGAAAAAATGCCAAATTTTTTAAATATTATTATATTGAGGGACGTAAACGTAATTGGTGAAACGTGAAATCGCAACTACACTCCTCTGTCTGCCTCCTCAGGGATTACAGGCGTGGTGTTAAGTTATTAATTTGGTAAACTAAAGACACTTATCTTAAAACGTGTCTCAATTTACAATGATTATATTATCAAGCATCGCGTATTTTTAAATAAGATTAAATAATGTACGTGCCGGTCTAACTCTCGCATATTTGTTCGGGATATTCCGAATATTTTTTAAATAAAAAATACTTTCGCGAAATTGTAGCAGCGATGCGGATCGCCGCCCATCACGAAGGACCTACACGGACTAGACGAGGAAACGGAAGTGCCAAATAGGTACAAAGATACACTCGTTTGGCACTCGGAACTCTGCCTCTCCAGTGAGGGACCTGGCGCAAAGATATGTATGTATGTACTGTCGCGAAAAATAGTTAAGCCGAGTTAAATGAGTTAAGCCGACACACAATTTAATCAAGAACGGATTTCAAAGTTAGTGGCAAAAAGAAAAATATGTAACAGGACATTCAATTCGAAATATTCCATACTTTATAAGATGTTTAATCGCGTGGAAATGATCTAAAGTTAATAAAAATGCTTAAAGAATCATTGGAAACAAAGGAACAACGTTACATGACAAAATTTAAATTACTTAGTTTAAAAATTAAACGCCATTTGACATATCGACGGCACCAATGCATCAGGGTTACAAACGCAAAAATTTCCACATATTAATTTGTTCAGTAAAATATGTAGCCATGACATGTGTAGAACAGAAGTTGAAAAAAACAGATAAATACTTAAATGAATATCTTTATTAAATACTATGGATGTGTACACTATTATATATATATGTAAATCAGATGAAATATATTTTGTTATGAGTTTAATCAAAATATTTGGGAATTGGGAGCACAAAAGTGTAAGTCGCCGTACAAATGTTTTTGTGTAGATAACTGTATAAGAAATTAGATTTGTCTGTTACTTGGTAACCGATTTTAACCGCGACTTTGAGCGTCATCATCATATCAGTCCTCACCCCACTGCTGCACACAGGCCTCCCACAACCCTCGGCAGA